>JACTOM010000024.1:457411-668333 GCA_015832385.1 Elymnias hypermnestra | reverse complement strand
CGGCTTAAAATCTAAAGTTACGAGGGTTCCTTCGCGCCCTGATCCGAGAAGAACCCACAACAAACTCAGTCGGGTTTTTTTTTTACCATCATCATTACAATAACATATTAGTTTACTATATTTCAATTAAAATTAGAGCAATTCGTTCACTCCCAGGCGTTTCTATCGTCTAAGTACTCTTGCAACTTATAATACGATTTTTCTATCAACTTTCTTTTAACAAAGACTTTGAATTTATCATCTATATCTCTCATCTATCATCTCTCATCTTTAAGACGTCTTGTGGGAGTTTATTATAGAAACGTATACAGTTATCCTTAAATGAGTTGTTAATTTTATGCAGCCTACTAGAATTTATAACAAGTTTGTTTTTGTTTCGTTAGTTATATGATATATACATTTACTCTTTTTATTAAAAGAATAATGTTAAATAAAATATATCTAGATTTATTGTTACGAACAATTACAAAAAGGAAATACATTATTATTATTAATAATCTAGAAATTATGTAATGTAGCTATAATTTAGAGCGCATTTCTTTTAAATTTTACAAATGTAAAATGAAGTAAAAGTATATATTTAAGTCACTTCAAAATTAAGCACGTTTTTGTTCTTCGCAAAACCACTTCCAAAACTTCGTATCATGATTAATACTGGAAGGAGTGGGTAAAAAATTGAAGAATATTTTACGGCCTGTTATTAGAACTACCAAATATACACAAAATCTTTATATATTGAGAAGATATACGAAATATACGTAGCATATTTTTAAAATAAGACCTTAAAAATATAATATAAGAATTAAATTAAGCCTTTAAGAAAAAGATCCCCATTATTTTAAAATTCAAAGTGCCAGCCATCGAAATATGGCAAGGTGTTTCTTTGAATATGATTAGCAGCTTGTCAAAAGTAAGTTAGGGCTCCAATGTATTTAAATATAATCAAAGGGTTAAACAGATATTTTCATAAATAATTAATAGCCCTTTCTTGTTTCATATCCGTGAACACAGGGTTTTTAATATGTATATCTAAAGTAAAAATTATTACTCGTATCGCAGTCAAGTGAAAACTCACTTACGATAATTAATTTTGCAATTTGTTTTGCACAATGTACTTCATGTAATGTTTACATTTGTCATGTTTAATTTAAAATAACATTAAATAAAAGTCAGTGAGTTCATTCGTTTCTTAAATTACGATTGAACTACAGGACAATGTTTTAAAATTATTGTGATCTGTATTCATAGCACATGATACATTTAGGGTATAAATAAAAAGTAAGTAAGTAGCAGCCCATTAACGTCCAACTGCTGGGCACAGGCCGCCTCGCTCGTATGAGAGGGGGTTTTTAGACTACAGACCCACCAAGCTGCTCCACTTTCATTCAACCTCAAAGTCCGATGTGACGGAATACCGACACCATCAGAGAGAGATCAGGCACAGGACCGACGGCTTAACGTGCTCTCCGAGGCACGGGGTTGGATCTCATCGCCATATACCCAACTTCGGATAAATATTGAGAAAATCTTAATAGAAAACTCAATACCTATTTCGAATTGCCCCGACCCGGGACTCGAACCCAAGACCTCATCTCTGGAGTCGAACATGCTAACCCCTAGACTAATGATGACAAAATATTTTGATTTTAATTATTAAATCATTTTATGTTTATTATAATACCACCAACACACATTAACTGACAACTTTAATTTTATCCACTATTTGAATTTATACAATTTAGCACTATTTCTCTTAAAACAACAGCACCATAAGGCAGCACGAGAGACTCCGATCACACAATTGCTCTGCTCGTTAAAATTACCTCGTATTGCATAACGTTTCAGTATTTTTAAGTTTAGTCTAACATGTAAATGTAAAACGGTTTATATTTAAATGTCATGTAAACAAAACAATTATTATTTTTCATAGTATTCATACAGCTTGAAAATTTAAAGTTGCATTTTGTTATTCGAATCGATATTATTCAAATTAGTATACCTTAACGCGAACCTAATTACTTTCGTTTATCTAAAATCTTACTAATTAATACTTTAAACGTTTATTTATACAACAACCGTATATTGGAGTCATTAAGTGTTTTTAGTGATGAAAGGAATATCTAAGTGGTATCAGTAATATGTAGATAGCTGATAAACTACCCTCCATTGAAGAACAAATGTCCGCCGATACGAGGGGTGCTAAATCGTCCGACAAATAAATTAACATATCGCATTTTAACATCGTTTACAATAATATCTTGTCTTAACTGAACTATGTTAAGTATTTTATGAGCGATAACTCTATTGTATTTCAAATGATCTATTGCTGGGTAGAGGAATATTTCAATTCTTACTATTTTCATTGAAGTGAAAGTACTTATAACGTAAACTTTTTGTTACGCGATACGACGAGTATGTATGTAAAAGTATCTGTTGGGTATTTACTTTACTTAGTCACAATTTATTGAAAAACATATGACGAAGTACTTGTTTATAATGCAAGTAGCAGCTCATTGAAGTCCCACTGCTGGGCATAGGCCTTCTGACTCACAGGAGATATGCTTTTTTAGCCGGTGCCGGTCTCTGTGTTAAAGATACGACTAAATTGAGTGATTGTGCGAAAATCCGCCACGCCATGCTCGGTTGTTCGTTGACCCAGGCGTCAACTGATTTTTGAAGGTTAGTTTCATTTGCCACTCATCATTTAATAATTTATAACACTATCTTTCATAAAATATAAAAATTTCATGTCCTCTTTTCTAAATTTTAAATTCAAAAACAAAATGTCATTAAATATTGAGAAAAATGTCATTAAATATGTGACATTTTTATTTACAATTCTTCATTTGAGATTTCAATTAACTTTTTGTATTACTTTTAGACACCTTTAATATTTTAATGACAATTAAATTCCTAACATATCTTCATTTTTCCCTCCCTTTAAAGTTTGACATTTATATAAACGTAAACAAGACTTAAAATTAAATTTAAATTTTCGTAAATTAATGTAGTTTTTATTGAACTATAATTTCATTTAACTGCTATACATGATAAAGCGTAAGTAATGCTAAAAAGTACTAAAAATATGATTGCTTTTAATCAGGATTGATTTTTTCCGTTCCATCATCAACGGTGTCATATCTATCGTCTGTCTTCGTTTTCAGAAGTGGTCTTTTAAGACCTTGTATACGAGTATAGTAAGCTGTTCTCAGAACTGCAAAGGAAGCCTCGTAACTTTAGATTCATCATCAGTCGTACGTTGAAATGATATGTGAAAAAACTAGTTCAAATGTTTTCACTTGTAGTGGATGACATTTGATGTTAGTAAAGTTTTTACAAGCATTAATTTATTCATTAGATTATTTTGACGGGAAATTATAGGTCACCATCAATTGAAAGTTCACGTAAAAGTTATAAAGATTTCTTTTTATGTTTTATATACATACTAACTGACCCGGCAATCTTTGTACCGCCTCTGAATCAGTAAAAAAAAAGCTTAATGATATTTACAGAACGTTTTATACCACCTGAATACCACCATCTTTGTGCCCAATTTTCCAGTAACGATCAGAAATTGTTGGTTATCAATTACAATAACAAAAAAGACTATTAAATTTATTCAGATCTCTGAATGACTTTTAAATTTAATTGATTTCTAAACCACGGGACGAATTTCAAATGTTTGACAGCTAAGAGTGGTTTCTAAGGGAAAACGAAAATCTCTTTTTTACTGTATTCTAAGCAGTTTTATCATATTTACTCACCTTTTAAACCTTTCCTGGACTTCCACAAATAATTCAAAACCAAAATAATTCAAACCAATGCAGCCGTAGACGAGTTTTACCCTGATTAAAGAACAGCACAGATTATAGAGAAATCTCTTTAATGAACTGAAGTGCTTTTAACAATAATCAAATGTACAGATAGAAATTGGCTTTTTAATTTACATATATGTCGTGCTAGTTAAATGTTCGTGCATACACTTGATCGTCATGTGACTATTAATTGTTCGAAGTGCACATTGTTGTTTTACGGTAATACCACGAGCTGTAATTGTTAGGTATGTGACATGTCCGTATAGAGATTCATGCAACAGATTTTTGAAACGACCATACAATATGTTAAACTAGTCGTTCTCCACGGTGTCACCCGCTTAGTTCTTGATCCTGTGGGAATATTGGGACTTCCGTTTTTTATAAGAGTCTACGTCATGAAAGGAATATGTACGCCTAGCTTAAAGTCAGTCAAATAAATAATTTAAAAGTTACAGACATATCATGACGCCTCATTCCTTGCCATACCTTTTTATAAAAAAATATTTTTTAGTAAAATGTGACAATAGAAATGTGTTTAATAACAAATAACTTTAATGTGCGTGCGTACAAAATACACATGTCAGAAGTGAAGCTTCTTTCGCAAACCAATTTTTATGCCTTGTTGTATTTAAACATATCTAAAACTTTACATTTCAGAGAAAAAGATATGTTAGAAATTTCATTGTCATTAAAACATTAAAAATGTCAATAATACGATCTTGCGCCGCCTGGCTCCAGCGGTGACTCTGGTTCTACTACGGATTTCTACATTTCTGATTCGATCAGGTAGAGAAACTTCGAGCATAATCCTCTCCATCGCACGCTGAGTGACTCTGAGCTTCCGCATGAGACCCTAGTCAGCGACCACGTCTCAGAACCGTAGGTCATCGCTGGCAACACGCACTGTTCGAAAACTTTTGGTCTTCAGGCACTGAGGGATCTCGGACAAAAATAATAAAATGATGTAAATAAGACTTTTTACACTATCTACATATATATAAGAGGTATCTATTGACTCATCACGATATCTCTGGAACCAGGCGTAGAGACTATTCCTTTTGCCGAGGAGAGGTCAGCTAAGAACGGATTTTACAAAATTCCACCCGCACGAGGGGGGGCGGGATTGTTAATTAAAAAAAATGGGATTTTAACATTAAAAAACAATTCTAACTTTACATTTACAAACTATATAATGGTATGTAAAATCAACCCTCAAAGGGCAGTGCGGGTATGTTTCTTATTTGTGAAACAATTTGCCTAAATTAATGAAAATGCTACCAAAAAACCATTCCACGCAGACGAAGTCGCGGGTTCAGCTAGTACATATATATACTCGTAGTTATAGATTTGCCCTTGTCACCGATATGCAAATGCGATGCGACATTCGAATACAAAAAGCTCGGGCGCGATGGCAGCGACTAAATCAATCGATCAACGCCGGATACGCGGCCTGGAATACGTCTTCATTGTGTTCATTAGCGTCGGAGCTGCGACCACACCTGCCTGCGACTATGTCCGGCATTTCACAGGGGACATGCATAACAAAACCGCTTTTGTTTAGCCGTTTGTACCCTTGCACCCACTTTCACTCGTTGAATTGAATTATCTACACTAATATTATAAAGAGGAAAGATTTGTATTTTTGCATGTAACGAATAAACTCAAAAAGTACTGGACCGATTTTAATAACTCCTTTTTCATTAGAAAGCTACATTATCACTGAGTAACATAGGCTATATTTAGTACTAGATTACTATAGAAATCTTTAGAAATTCCTAATCAAACCAGCCGAAGTTGTAAAAAAATTAGCCATAAAATGTCTTTAATCACATACGCTGTGAAGAGTATTAATGATAGGAAAAAATAATGTTCGACAATATTATAGAATATATCAATATCTACAAAAAACTTCACGAGACCATATTTTACTTATACTTTTTTACATTTAACAAATTGATAGAAAGACCGATCAAAATCAGACCGTCTTATTAGTTATTATTAGCAATATGCCTAGAAGAAGAAGGTCATAGCTATATAAGAATAGTTCCCAAGCGAGATTAGCAAAAGTTTGTCGTATAGGAGAGTCTTCTTCAAGTAGTGTACAGGAAGGCTTTAAGATAAGCATACAAATTTTTTCTATTTTCATGATTCATGGTCGTTTTAATAATCATGCTTATAACTCAAATATCTGTACCTATTTATGTCTACCCATGCGAAGCCGGGACGGGCCGCTAGTCGTTAATAAACTGCCTCATTGGTCTAGTGGTTAGCATGTTCGACTATAGACATGAGGTCCTGGGTTCGAATCACTGGTCGGGCCAATTTAAAAATCAATATTAAGCTTTCTGTTAAGATTTTCTCAATATTTACTCGAAGTTGAGAAGTTGGCGGTATGATTCACGCCCGTGCCTCGGAGAGCATGTTAAGCCGTCGGTCCTGCTCCTGATATCTCTCCGGTCGTGTCGCATCGTTTCACATTGGACTGTGAGAGTGAAGGATTAGAGAGTGCACTTGTGTACTATGCCTGAAAATCCGCACTGGGTCTATGCTCTAAAAACCTTCGCTCCTTGGATTGAGGAGGCCTGTGCCCAGCAGTGGGACGTTAATGGGCTGCTACTTACTTAATTTTTACTTACTACAAACAGCGCAAAAATTTTTGCAATCGCTATCCAAACTGATATTACAAAGAGGAAACATTTGTCTTTTTGTATATATCATTAGAAAACTTTCACTGAGCGACTTAGGCTATATTACTGCCTCACAAAAATAAGGACCGAGGTTAATAATAAAAATGCATTAATGAAACCCAAATTGTGAAAAATTGGTCATAAAAAATCTGTCATTGAGTGCGCTGCGGAAACTATTGATGATAGAACGAAAAAATGTCCTACAATATTATAGAAGGTATTAATATCTACAAAAAAGTATTTTATACCATATGTCCAACTACTGTAGTTATGCCACTATAACTACATTTCGCATATTAAAAGTTAAATAAAGTGCCGACGATAATCAAACCATATTATTCATACCTCTGTATTAATTTTTGTATTGTTAAATAGTATTTTATTGAGGGCCATTTCAATACCAGTAAAAAGTTTTTTAAATGATTCAAATCGGACATTTTATTCAAAAGATATAACGAATTTTAAAATGTAAATCTAAATGTCAAATGTTGTGTATGAAGTAAATTAATCTTTAATATTATAGAAGAAAGTTTTGCATTTTGAACTTTTGTATTTTATTTGTAACAATTTATAATAATGAAATTAAAATTTCTAGACCGATTTAAAAATATTTTTCAATAGACTAATGTAGGACAGTATACGTAAATGATGTTACGAATTTTAAAATGTATTTTCCCGTCACTTTGGACAATGTGAATGAAGGAATAGAGAGTGCACTTGTGTACTATGCCTGCCAACTCGCAGTGGAGTAGCGTGGTGAGTTTATGCTCTTAAAAAAACCTCTCTTAAGCGTTTAGGAGGCCTGTGCCCAGCAGTGGGACGTTAATGGGCTGGTACTTACTTTTTACTTACCTTATATTTATATTCGTTGTAAAGTAAAATCTGTATATTGATTACATTATAAATGCAAATGTGTTAGATACACACGGACACTCCATATTAAAGATATGAAGCATTTAAAAATGTCAATCTAAGAAAATTAGTCCAACGTAGTAACTTTCCACTAGAGATCCTTATCTACGTGGGTAAACCCACGGGATATTGCTAGTATAATATAAAATAAAAATATATTATAAGCAAAAGGCACAAAACAGGTTTTATAGGTATCAGTAAGCAAGTGTATTTTGTGCAATTGTATATATTCTATTAATTTTTCGATACTGCTCATATAGAAATGTTTTCTTAAATGTTTAAGAGATGTGCTGTGATTTATTATTATTTCTTTATAATGCAATTTTGATTAAAGATTCAAGTATACGATATATGTGCACTAGACGTGTGATCATAGAATTTTGTGCATTTTATTTACTTTTGACACAATAATTGGGGGCCTAGTACCTTAAATACATCAAAAGATAGCCTCGTTGCTGCAGTAGTGTGACTTCTGACTTTACTAACACAGATCCTGGGTTCGATTCCTGGTAGGGAAAATTTACGAAACTGTATTATCTAATTTGCCTGGGTCTGGACTGGTGGAACGCTTCGACCATCGCTAATAGTACCAGCCATACCACCATAGTACCAGCTAAAACGTGCCATCGACCAACAGATTTATGTACAGTACGGTGCATTAACCATTAAAGGTAAATTACGTCCATCTTAGAATGGTATCACTACTTATATTCTTTTAAGATTACAATCAAGCGCTAACCTGTCAAAAGATAAAAAAGGAGGCGTATAATTCTAATTGTAGTTAAAAGCTACATTCATTTTCACTTCACGCTTTCAAAAAAGCGTTTAAGATGCTTTTGTGAAGTTATACTATCAAAATTGGGACCGTTGCAGCCACTATACTATTAAATACCCTAATTATACATCAAACGTTGCAACCACAAAGCCTCTCGCAACGTTTCCACTCTTGTGTCGTATTCACGGTGTGAGAGCGGCAGTTTAGCGGTTTTGTAAATTACTATACGCTACATTCAATGCTATGCAATAAAATTGTATTGTGAAAGCTATTGATTATATATTAAATCCATCGACTATGGTTAAAGACCAACAGATTTTATTTTCCTACTCTAAAATCTGTGAAATAACTACTTCAAAATCAAGTCATTCCAAGAATTGTTTTGTGATATCGTGTTTAAAACGCAAACGGCTAAACCTTACGAGATAGATCGATTTGATGTTTTACGGAATTGTATATCTTAAAAACACCAGCAAAAGCCTACAATGTTATATATATTTATCTCTAATGGATAGCATATAATATCCGTTTTTATCGTTTAAATATTACAAAATAATATGTGTTATTTACTAGGCTATTTTATACAATACAGTAATATTCATCACCTAATTAAATATGTTATATACATTGTGTATTCCATGTAGATCAAATCTACTCTAAAAAGTTTTTTATTAAAATGGATATCTTAGGAGATTCGGAGATTTAAAAGGCGAGGTGTACTTTAAGTTAATTGCATGAGCCAACTGATTATGAGTGGAAATGCTTGTTTCTTGTTATGTGATCAAACTATATTGCATCTTTTATAACGTTTATTAAAGAAATATTCTTTTTATCATAATTAAAATTTTTGGTTGATCATTCCGTACTAAGAGAGCAATAAACTGGCATAATTATTTCTGATATTAGATAAATATATTTACAAGGGACAACATAAAATTCGACTATAACTTTTAAAAGTGAGAACGTTTGCTTTTGTACCTAAAAACAAGGTTTATTACTATATATCTCACTAAATTAGACTTTATATCAGAAAAGAGTTAATTTCATTTCGTTTTTATACATAATTAACCAAATAATCATAAAATAAACCTTAGAATAAGTAACGTAAGTTTATTGTCGGAGTGGTTTTATTTATTCAGCGTTAAACTCTCGGCAATAAACTAGTTTTTTATTGTGGTTTATATTTGTATTTAGATATATGTCAATGAAAACTCTCATATTGTAATTTCAAGTTTCTTTTGGCATTGAAGGAGATAATCAGAGTTCTTTCATTAAGCAATATGTTGCTTATTTAAAGTGTAAAGCCGCAAAACCGCATTCGCTTCCGTAGTTTTGTTGTGATTTTTATTATTCTTAATATGAAGGGGGACTTTAAATACTTATCAATAACAATCGTTTATTGTTGTATGCACTCCGTTTCATTGTATGCTGATACAATTCCAATAATATCATAAAGAATCTTTCTCGGAAACATGTTTCTTGTGGATTTGCGAAATGTTTCCTTTGTCTTATTAAGTATGTTAAATATACACGCATACTATTGGTGATTCCACTGGATTACACTACATTTCGTAGTCCATTAAAAACAAAATTTCATTAATAATTTCTGATATTGACAAAAAAACACATGGCAGTTTTATTTACAATTCCTCTTGTTCTTCTTCTTTGTTTAGTAGCTTTCAGGTGTGCCAATAGGCAAAATCAAAATTTTGATAATCTACAAGTACCACTAAAAAAATAATAATTAAGGGTTAAGAACAACACAAGATAAACACTTATTAAAAAATAATTACAACTTAATTCTATTACATTTAATAAATTTACAAAGATATTACAGTAGGGACTATATATAAGGGTTAACAAATACTCAACATTTAAAGGAAAAGGAACTCTGAGGGGGATGATGTCATAGATAGGATGGGAAATTTTAGGGCAGTTGAAAAAGATGTGGGAAATAGTACCTTCGTCTAGAACACATACACAAATAGTAAGTAAAGTAAGTAGCAGCCCATTAACGTCCCACTGCTGGGCACAGGCCTCCTAACTCCGGGGAGCGAGGGTTTTTAGAGCATAGACCCACCACGCTGCTCCATTGCGGATTGGCAGGCTTAGTACACAAGTGCACTCTCTATTCCTTCACTCTCATAGTCCGATGTGACGGGAATCCGACACGACCGGAGAGAGATCAGGCGCAGGACCGACGGCTTAACGTGCTCTCCGAGGCACGGGGGTGGATCACACCGCCAACTTCCCAACTTCGGGCAAATATTGAGAAAATCTTAATAGAAAACTCAATATTGATTTTTGAATTGGCCCGACCCGGGACTCGAACCCAGGACCTCATGTCTGTAGTCGAACATGCTAACCACTAGACCAATGAGGCAGTTCACAAATAGAATAGTCCCTAATTCGTTTAGCTAGGCGGACAGGGGAACACAAATGACCAAGACGCATTCTTGAGATAGGTTATGATACTGATCGATTTGCATATCTATGAAGAAAAAACTAGGGTCGCCTTCGGATGTTTGGCTGAATGGAGGCATAATACTTGACCTTTGAGGCCTTTAACCAATTTTGATGAAATCCAGAATGAGTACCAAGAATTTGCCATATAAGACTTGGAAAGCGAGCTTAAATCATGAGAGAAGTTTTGATATTGGTCGAGCGTTCCATCTTGGACCTTTAGCGCAAGAGTCAGCTGTCTCATTTCCAGGGATACCAGAATGGCTGGGAACCTAAACAAGCAAAACTGATAGATTCCATTGATGGCATGATTCCATCTCTCTGATTTATGACACTTCTAAAGGGGTTTTCTTTTATTTACAATTCGTCATTGGATACTTCAATAAATTATTTGTATTAATCTTCGACACTTTTAGTATTTGAAATCACAATTAAATTCATTAAATTCCTAACATATCTTCCTATTGCCCTCTTTTTAAGTCTCGGAAGTCTAAAGTTTTAGATACAAATAAATATAAACAAAACTCTAAAATTAATTTACAAAAAAATTTTTACATCTAACTTTGTATGCACGCACTATATTTTTTTTCTATTTTTAACATTATAATGATAATACATATAATTATAATTAGGATAGATTTCACCCTTTCTTAAGCTACGTTAAAAGAAATCAACTAATGTACAGCGAAATTGTTATATGTACTATTACTTTATTTGTACATAATTACAATTATTCAATATTATTGTAATATATTATTTCGACATTAACCTGATATTATATATGCCATATTAGTTAATGATGGTAATAGAATAAGGTAATTTCAATAAAATTTTGCAACTCCCTGATAGATTTACACCTGTATTTAAATATATTTGTTAAATGCAATAAATAAATTATGGTTCATAGAGTGAAGGAGAACATTTCTATTTTACACCACAAAAATAACATGTAAAAAGAAAATACAAAAAAGAAGATTAGTACAATAAGGCGGTCTTATCGCTGTTTATACAACCTTTGGGTTATCGAGACTGCTAAAAAGTTGAAGTATAGAGCATGGTGACATATAACATAGCGAAAGGATATAATATATGTCGAAGAATAAGAGAGAAAGGAGCATAAAGCATAGGGGCGTAGGATTCTCCGCCGACATCGTCATTAATGGCATCCATAATTTCCTTACTGTGGGCGTTGGTGGCGTGCAATCAAACACTTTATTTAATAACTCAGATTATAATGTTCAATCACTTAACGTTCCCGATATCAATTTACACAAACCCATTAATAATAATAGCTAGGTACGCGACAGTTTCAATAGTCGACCGAACCAGCGGAGCGGCACCCGAGAACTACCGAGAGATCCGTGCCGGACTGTCACTATTGACTCTGTCCCACGCCGATAGACAGATGGCGCTAGCGCTCCACAAACTACCGCACTCCGACATATATAATTAATGTTATTGATATAAATACAGACATTGCGAGAAGTGGAAAGACAAAAAATAGATGCACTAGAAATGCGGTTTCGTGGACCGACATTCGTACGAACGTCCCGATACTTCAAGAACTTGGCATCAAGCAGCGTCTATTTTCTGTAGTACAATCTATCATCCTGACTTTCTTTGGACACGTCTCTCGGCGTGGTCATCAGTCCATCGAACGCCTCGTCATTCAGAGAAAGGTGGAAGGCAACCAGATCAAATCTGCTCTGGGAAGTTCGTTGAACGAACGCAGTCGGCTGACCTCGAGCAGAAAGAAATGGCAAGCCGTCGTCATGCGCACAACATCTGCCCACTCCGTGACTTCACAACGATCACGACCGCTCTGTCATGAGCGTAACAGCTAAGAAGAAGAAGATGATAAATACATTCATATAGTTACAAACGAGTTTAGCTAGTTAGCTAGTCTATTCTTGACTACAGATTGTTCACGTTACGAATGAGTGTTTCATCATTCTAGCTACGTTCCTTTACCAATCAAATTACGATGAACTTGAAGTTGTAATTTGAAAAGATTGAATTAGTTGACTCATTGTATTCTTAACGCAAACAAACTGTAGCTTTGCTGGTCAATATTATATTGTTTGTAATGTTACATTAAACAACGAAATATTATAAAGCGGTGACGTGTTGACTATAATTATTTCGCTACTAGTTCACCAGAGCCAACTTTACTGGAACAACATTGTACAGTTGAGCGTGACGCCTCGGAAATATTCAATACCCACAAAGTAAATTGCCCGCATAAAGAAACTTTGACTTCAAAAACTGTATAAAGTTTTATCGTTTATTTTACTTGGACATGTATACTCCTTAAATAGAGAGACTGGTGTCTCGGCTATAAACGTAGTCAACCGTCCATTTTCCCGCTATCGCACTACAGGCAGTGAACACGCAGCTCCTAACATCTCCTTACATTCTAATGATATAACGTAAAAGGTTTTTAAAGTAAAGTACACTTTAATAGTACCATTTAAGGTTCAAAATCGCGTATGTGATACTTCGGCAATGTAGAGGTTTTATTGCAAGGACCCTATTAGCATAACGACTAGCGCGCACCTTAACGCAATATGCTTGGTCACGCTGCCCCCTGAAGTTGGTCGCAATTTCCACAAGGCATTTCGTGAAAAGCAGAATGGAAGTAAAGACGGGACATTAAATTTGTTTATCTGAATCTATTGCAGTTGTCCTCATTATCGGAACAAAGCTACAGCTATTCAATATAATAGCTTTTAACTTACTCTTTAAATTGATGTATGTAATGTTTTGTAGATAAATTCAGATAACCATCTGATCACAATGACCACTGTTTTGCAGTGAAATACTACTACTGGACCGGGTCGGCTTTACTTGCAATGGCTTTCTGGGTCTTCCTTTTCAAAGGGTTCTTTGCCTTTGTTTCGTTTTCGTTGGAGGACTTGAGTGCCACCGTTGAACACTGAAGTAGTTCCTCCGCTGCCAACTATGAACGTGTGCTCCAGCCTGAACACTCACAGTGCTGATTCATGATATGTCAGAGAAACTTCTGCATTGGGTTTGGTATCGGAATTTCCTCGCCGGCCTTATGGTCCGCGGAAGTTTTCACTTCTACCCTTCGAAGGATTTTGATGGCAGTGAAGCGTTGAAATTAATTATGACAATATAGATTTGAAATTTCGTCAGCGCGCTAATTTGAAAAGAATAAAATACCTCTTAATGGTTACTTAAAAGTATCCAACCGGAATATAAATCTTTTGCTTGGCGTCGTGTCTTAAACGGTAGCGCGGTAAATAGCGACAACCGAAGACTCCCACTAGTCCAAGTCTGGACAAAGGTTGGTAAAAGCACTGTCTTAAATTTAACTACAGGGGAATCTCACCCAGGGCCAAAATCTGTCGGTTTTCAACGGATTTTAGTCAAACTACATAAGATACATTGATTTTACATAAAATCATACAATAATAGTGACAAACACCAAATATACTTTGCGAATTTTGGCGATTTCGTGCCAATCTGAGTCGGCGTCGGCCCTGTGGAAGACGATGCAACATTGGCCGGTTAGTAGTAGAGTAAATCAAGTTAATTTTGTATAAAAACAAACAGACATACAGACACTAAAACACCCAATATTTGCGGTTCACCGTTGTCTGCGGAATTGCCAGCTTTCATTGTTTTGTTTTCGAATTTAATTACATTAGATTGAATTAAATTCACTGTTTTCAATTAAAAGTTAAGCCGAAATTAGTTATAATTGGCTAAGTTCACTAGTCTTTTTGGCAAATTACATTAAATTTGGAACATTAATACGAGGTCAAAAGAATTTCTCAATTTTTTTTATCTTGCTTGATTTTTCCCCACTTAATTACGTTTAAGTGTACGCAGATGCATTTGAGGGGGTTATCTAGTTATATATTGAAATAAGATTAAAATAATACAAAAATTGTTTGATTGCGGAACTTCTCCTTAACGAAATATATCTACATAACTAAGCTCGGGTATTTGCCTACACCACGCCACCCTACAACGGTACTTATATAAAATTCGTGTCGCACCGTATAAACTCGCTTTTCACGTAAATCCAATTTGTGCTCCTACGAAAGGGCGATTCGTGGCTTGCTGTAATTATTCACGTGTTATGACATCCCATTTGCATATAATCGCCGAAGCAGAGGTGAGGCAGTCCACAATGCGTGAGGCAACGGTGTAGGCCATTCACACGAACCAAGCTAATCTTGATCGAAGCCGGCCTATGAAAAGCGGACGCTAATTAAAAAATAAACTACCCGAGATGCATTTGAATATTCACGAAGCGACCGGAAGAGATTTACGGCCGAGGTTGTGAAATGCGGAAGCGGGTAATTAGTCGCATGTTAGAAATTGTCTATGACATTTCAATTGAGACATATATTTTTTTAATTGATAAACCAAGAAAATACGTCTTCACACACTAATACAACACCAGGTCTCTCTCTGGTCGTATCAGATAGCCGTCCCTTTGGACTCTGATGTAATTTTAAATAAATAAAATTAAAGTAAGGTAATATAAGTAGCAGCCTATTAACGTCCCATTGCTGGGTACAGGCCTCCTTATTCATAGGAGAGACAGTTTTTAGAGCATAAACCCACAATGCTACTCCAGTGCGGATTGGCAGGCATAGTACACAAGTGCACTCTTTTGTTTGTTGTGAAGTTGACGGTGGGCTCCGTCCCCATGCCTGAGAGAGCACGTTAAGCCGTCGGACCTGCGCCTGATTTCTCTCCAGTCGATTGCCGTCACATCCAACTATGAGAGTGAAGGAATAGAGAGTGCACTTGTGCACTGTGCCTGCCAACCCCCAGTGGAGCAGCGTAGTGGGCTTATACTCTAAAAGCCCTCTCTCCTATGAGTGAAGAGGCCTGTGTCCGTCATTGGGATGCTAAAATGCATTCTACTAAAATGTTACAACGGTTTATTAATTATTCTAGGACATACATTACACATTAAATTACGAGATAAGTATTCTTCCCTGATCACACTGAAAAGCAAAAAAAAAAAGTGTAAAGTGCGTGCGTACAAAGTACACATGTCAGAAGTGAAACTTCTTTGGCAAAGTAATTATTAAGCCTTGTTTGTATTTATACAAATCTAAAACTTTAGGTTTCCGAGACTTAGAGGGTCGGAAAGAGGATATTATGTTAAATTCAATTCAATTTATTTAAAATAAGTCTCATAAGTCAGTCTAAAATAAGGTCATATTTCGAATTTTCATTAATAATTAAAACTGTGATATTAAAAACAATTTTGACTATTAAGGAAGAATATGTTAGGAATCCATTATCATTAAAATATTAAGTGTCGAAAATAAATACAAATAATTTATTGAAATCTCAAATGACGAAATGATATTAGATATTTATAAATTAAATTTTGTTTTTGGATTTAAAATTAAGAAAAAGGAAACTTACCTAGCCTTCAAACGAATTAGCATAAAAAGCGCTCCATATGTTGGTGACGCTAATCACGCGTTTCATCCGTAAAAATAAATAATAAAAACATTATGTAATAGATGATATCTCATTACAAAGTAATCATGCAAATAGCAAAATATATTCCTGCCTTTTGGTAAGAGAATGGAAAGCGGATTGAGATTAGTGTGTGCGAGCGAGGAATCTACATATTTACACGGTGCATGGTACTTAGGGCATATCTATGCATATCGCTTTCCGAAACCCATTGTGCCTAGAGCCGCAAACTGAACTAAATAGTCGCCTTCATTTGCGAATATGTAGCGATAGCAAAAGCATAACCAAATTCATCGACATTATTTACAATACAATTCAAAATACTTCATTTTCAATACACAAAGGCGGTTTCTTCTATTGCTGACAGTTTAGTGGTTGATATCTGACTGTAAGTGATGATATAGTCTAAGATGAAAGTTCTAATCTAGTAAAAGGCAATTTACTATTTATAGTTTCTATACAGTATCATATCGGAACACAAATCTCTTGTCTCACAAATCACAAAAGTGTGGGACTCGTCAGTAGTACCAGAATACCCACTAAAACCCAGCGGAGCCCTCGTCATTTGGGAATGAACGGACCAGAGGTTCGTTGTGGCATTCCACTCTGGCCTCTCCGAATGAAGCTGGCTTAAAAGTGCACTACAGTTGAAGGAGTTAGATAAATCTCCATCTCCCGTTTCCTATTCCCCTCCGTCGGAGGTACTGTGCTTCAGCTGCATTCGCCCTCTCTCTTTGCCGTGCCTCCTTTAACGAAATGATAGTTTCGCAGATGGTGGCAACAGCGCTCCAGGCCCGCTCGTTGTCAAGCATTGTACCTATATTGCCTACCAGCAAGGTCTGCACTGATCTGTGAAGTCAAAAGATGTCCCCAAGCAGGTCATTCGGCTTCCGTGTCGTGCGCTGTGTGCACAGGAGCACCACACTCGTGACAAGTATAGATTTCTTAAAATTTCTGATTTTCCACAAAACTTTCTTATTTTGTTCCTTCATAAGAACCTTCAGGAGAAGGTGCATCCGTTCACCCTTGGCATAAGAAAATAAGCACTAGAATCAAAATCGAAATCAAAATATTTTTTATTCAAGTAGGCTCAAAAAGTACTTTTGAATCGTCAGTAGTCTGTCCGTTGGTAACAAATCTATCACCGGTTCGGAAAGTTGGATCCGCTGAGAAGAAACCGGCAAGAAACTCAACGGTTACTCTTTAGAGATACTTGTGTGTGAAACTGGAATCAAGTCCATCTTTATCTCTTAAATAATCTTTAACATTGTGACATGCCTTTTGTAAAAGTATGTTTTTGACATATTTCTTAAAACTATGCTGAGGCAAATCTAAAAACGCGTATGCTCATCCCGACAAATGATTTCTGAACCTTCTTCACTCTAAAATATGGGATTACAAGTTTGTTTTTATTTCGAGTATGAAAAGTAAGAGTACTCGTATATTTAACTTTTTTTGTTGTATAAGTGAAAGGTATTATTTAATATATATTGCGACAGTACTGTAAGAAAATTTATGACGAGATCCTAATTGATATATGGCACGTATTGCTCTTTTTTTTGTAAAATAAATATAGTTTCAATGTCCGCCACCTTACTCCATAACAGTATTCCAACAATTTGGCAGTTTCAACATCAGTGATTGTATACGTATTTATATATACGAGTAATAGAACAGTGTGTGAACTGTTAGAAGAAACTGAAAACTATAAAAGATATTCAATTTATGTATTGCAATCGGTACTTGCGCCATCTTTATCTATGTATAATATCTCCCTTCAGTTTAGACACACGTCCAAGACAAACATTCATCAGTGGAAACCGTATGTGAAATGACGATTAAGAACAGTTGTAAGTAGCCTTTGTTTGATCTTCCGATAAGCTAGCCATTGTAGCGGCCAACGGTAGATTCATACAATACAAGAGATTGCAAGGGTACTATGAGAAAATAAGGTTTTTATTAGAGTTTCAATAGCTTTTCATTAAATGTTGCGTAGAATTATTTCAGGAAATTACTATTCATGTAACAAAAATAACTCCAAATATGTCTGAAATAGCTATTTTTGGTAGCAACAAAATGTAGCTAAGCTCTATCGGAATATCATGCCACCTATAGTTCTTAATAATACTGTCATTCCAATAAGCGATTTAATTAAGAATCTTGGCGTAATCATCTACAGTTCTCTAACATGGGTTTTTGCAACCATTGGATCCTTGAGATGACGGAAAAATCTCTTACCTATTAAGAGAAAAATTGTCTAAGCTAAACTCGCTCGTTTTACCCATATGAGATTATGCTGATGTGTGTCATTCAGATTTATCCGAGAATTTACTTAACAAACTAGAAACACTAAAAAACTTCTGCATTCGGATTATCTTAGGTCTTCGAAAATACGATCATGTCTCACTCATGTCATTATCGCACTCAGGTGAAATGGCTATCAATCCGATCGCGCAGAAATTTACATGCTCTTGCTCTACTGTATTCCATAATTTTTTACCACAACACACCATCATAGTTAAAAGCACGCTTTACTTTTACGGAAAGAGATAATCGTTTACAATTGCGCTCACATGGTGATTTGAAACTTAATACTCCTCATTGTCGGACGATGTGCTATTGGAATTCCTTCACGATTAATGCTGTGAATGTGGAATGATCTTCCACGATTGAGTAGACAATCTGAATCCTTGACTGTCTTCAAGAGACGTTTGAAAAAATTTTATCTTAGTAGTGCACAATAATTNGCTGTTACGTAGAATTATTTCAGGAAATTACTATTCATGTAACAAAAATAACTCCAAATATGTCTGAAATGCGCCTGATCTCTCTCTCCGGTTGTGTCGGATTGCCGTCATGTCGGACTATGAGAGTGAAGGAATAGAGAGTGCACTTGTGTACTATGCCTGCCAATCCGCAGTGGAGCAGCGTGCTGGGTCTATGCTCTAAAAACCCTCTCTCACATGAGCGAGGAGGCCTGTGCCCAGCAGTGGGACGTTAATGGGCTGCTACTTACCTTACCTTATGTCTGAAATAGCAATTATTGGTAGCAACAAAATGTAGCTAAGCTCAATCGGAATACCATGCCACCTATAGTTCTTAATAATACTGTCATTCCAATAAGCGATTCAATTAAGAATCTTGGCGTAATCATCTACAGTTCTCTAACATGGGTGCCACAGGTCAAGGAGTTAAGTCGTAAGGTTTTTGCAACCATTGGATCCTTGGATGACGGAAAAATCTCTTACCTATTAAGACAAAAATTGTCTTAGCTAAACTCGCTCGTTTTACCCATATTAGATTATGCTGATGTGTGTTATTCAGATTAATCCGAGAATTTACTTAACAAACTAGAAACGCTACAAAACTTCTGAATTCGGTTTATCTTTGGTCTTCGAAAACGCGATCATGTCTCTCATTATCGCATTCAGATGAAATGGCTACCAATCCGATCGCGCAGAAATTTACATGCTCTTGCTCTCCTGTATTCCATACTTTTTTACCCCCACACACCATCATATTTAAAATCACGCTTTACTTTTACGGAAAGAGATAATCGTTTACAATTGCGCTCGCATGGTGACTTGAAACTTAATACTCCTCATTGTCGGACGATGTGCTATTGGAATTCCTTCACGATTAAAGCTGTGAATTTGTGGAATGATCTTCCACGATTGATTAAACAATCTGAATCCTTGACTGTCTTCAAGAGACGTTTGAAAGAATTTTATCTTAGTAATGCACAATAATGTTTGTATATTTAGATGTGTATGTATGTCTATTAAATCATATATGTATGTATGTATTTATGTGTATTGTATATATTCATTTTGCATGTACCTGCATTTCTAGTAGAAGAAACTATAGTAGGATGTTCTATTGCACTTACCCATTAATTTTATGGGCTACTATCTCCAAGGTTGTCTGGAGAAGATCGCTTTAAGCGACAAGAACGCCTTCGTAAACTCTTATCTAAAATTTTGTTAGTGTTTTCTTTCAAAATCTGTATGTTTGTGTGCAATAAGAATAAATAAATAAAATTAAATAACTTTAGTCTAGATATAGAAATTTCTTTTTGTTAGTAACTATTTCCATTAATTTTAACAGATTCCCTTTCATCATATATTAGTGCATTTGGATCTATGTACATTTCACAGAAAAATTATTTAGCTCTAATAAGAAGTCTTATACATAAGAATGAATTGCTGCTCGATGGTCTCGTTTAAACTCATGAACGGCTGGACTGATTCGGCTAATTTTGGTTTTGTATTATTTGTCAGTGTCCAGGGAAGGAAAAGGAACAATGATATTGAAAGGAGAGTGAATGCAGGGAATATGGTAAATGGTGCTCTGCACGCCTTTATAAATAGTCAGATGGTGTTTCAAGGGACCAGACTACCTGTGCATGGAGAAGTGTTGGTGCCAACATTTATGTATGGTAGTGAATGTTGGGTATGGCAGTACAAGCATAAAAGTAAAATAAATACGTTAGAGATAAGAGTGTGGAGAACTACGAGTAGATTGAAACAGAGTGACTAAGTAATAAATAGTATGATAAGAGAACGTTGTGGTGTAAAAGAAGATGTAGTAACTAAAGTTGCGAAAGGTATGCGTAGATGGCTTAGGCACTTAGAAAGAATGAATAAAAGAGACTGACAAAAAGGATTTTTGGGACAAGAGTGCATATAATAGTTGGAAGAGGAAGACCAAGACAAACATTCCTGGACCAAATCCAGGACATTTTGAATAAGGGCCAGGTCAATAGAAGAATAAGAGAAGAATAAGAATAAAAGAAGCAAAGGAGATATGCAAGGATCGTGGCAAATCGAAGGACATGGTCTCTGCTTACCCCTATGGGAATGAGCCGTGATGCTATATATGTATATCCAGGTAAGGTTTTAAAAGTGAGTAAATAGGAAAAATATCTTGGAATATATTATAACCAACGATTTTACTATTCCTAATTGTCCACGTTTGATGAAGTTCGTCCGGTCGTTCAGAAATGACAATAAGTTCAAAGGAATAATTCTGTTTCTTTTCCATTTGTTTTAGACCTTATCAACCAATCATTTCTGAAAGCAACTATATTTAAGTGATTTGGCATAAGTGTGGGCGAAAAGGTAGGGTTTTTTTTAAAATTACGAATTCTTTTTGTTCCGACTAACTTTTGACCACGTTTTCTGTTAAAGTTGAAACATTCTTCAATTTATTGACACTGTGGCGGTACAAAGTTTGCCGAGTCAGATAATAATTGATAAATCAGTATACAACATACATTTAACTAAATTGACTCTTAAATTTTCACATATTTGCATCATAAGCCTGGAAAAGTTGCTAAAAAAATTGTTTCATTTACCACATGTGATTCATTAGAACGGAAACATGTTTAATGACATGGTCCAACACAAAATTTGACGTAAAGGTATTAAAATTTGATAATTTATATCGTTAGTTTTGAAGGTTTGAATGGCTTTAATCCTGGAGGGACGTTGTATTATTACTGTACACTATTTTGTATGTAATGGAGCCAACTATATATAAAATAATAGGAAATTTCTTCCGTTTTTGTACTTAAACTCAACAATCATAAAGTAAACCTTATGACAAATAACTAATTTCGTTTTGGTTGAGTCGTTTGAATGATTTTTATTTATTTAAGCCTCAAGTAGTCCATGTAGGGCGTTATAATATATACTAGTTAACAGCTTTGAATTCACATTTTTATAAAAATTATTTCTAATCTATATAGATTAGAAATTTCTCTATAGAAAACCGACCCATTTTCATAAATTTCCAACATCAAAACTTGCAACGCTAGCTCGTTGAATTTTTTATAATGCATGCAATAATATTAACTTGGTCACGCAAATCGTAATCGTGGAACAGCTATGTTGATATGGGGGTGTATTTAGTACGTATAATATAAAAGCTATTATACTTTTTTAAATAATACTTCATATAACTGTATACATTCCTATAAGATACAGAAGATAAGATACTCCCAGAAGTCGTTATAAAGATGATATTTAATTAATTCTAATCCTTTAAGTAAAAAGCAAGTAGCAGTCCAACGTCAGCTCCACTGCGGATTGGCAGGCATAGTACACAAGTGTACTCTCTAATCATTCAATCTCACAGACCGATGTGATGGAAATCCGAAACGATCGGAAAGAGATCAGGCGCAGGACTGATGGCTTAACGTGCTCTCCAAGGCACGGGGGTGGATCACTCCGCCAACTTCCCAACTTCGGGCAAATATTGAGAAAATCTTAATAGAAAACTCAATATTGATTTTTGAATTGGCTCGACCTGGGACTCGAACCCATGTCTGTAGTCGAAAATGCTAACCGCTAGACCAGTGAGGCAGTTCAAATCTTTTAATTAATAGTATATTAAGCACCTAGGGCTGAAAGTAATTCATCGCCGCCCACCTGATGCCAATGCTGTACTTTTGCAACGTGATACGTTTACAATTTTTCGTCAGAAAGGGATCGAAAGTCCGAAATAAATATAAATAACAAAGTATAAAATAATATAAAGTTTGATATTAAATTAATAGCCCGCTTACTTCGACTGCGCAACTAAGCAACAAGTTGTTTATCCTAAAAATAAGTATAGATGTACAATCCAAAACGCAATAAATCTGCGAAACTTAATAAAATATTTTAAATAAATTAAAGAAAATAACTTCTAATGAATCGTAAGAAGAATTAAGTGAAACAAGTGCCAAATATTTTGATGTATAAAACAAGCGTTCATGCGTCGAATATTTAAGGCATGCGCACTAAATTACACATTTGTAGTAAAAATAGGTAGCAGCCCATTAACGTCCCAATGCACAGAACTCCTCACTGATATGAGAGAGGGTTTTTAGAGCATAGATCCACCACGTTGATTCACTGCGGATTGGCAAGCATAGTACTCAAGTGAACTCTATTCCTTCACTCTCATAGTTGGATGTTACGGCAATCTGAGACGACTGGAGAGAAATTAGGCGCAAGTCCGACGGCTTAACGTGCTCTCCCAGGCATGGGGGTGGAGCTCACAATCAACTTCACAATTTCAAAAATTTTAATAGAAAATTCAAAATCGATTTTTAAATTGGTCTGACCTCCCTCGCCCTGGACATCATGTCTGTAGTCGAACATGCTAAGCACTAGACCAATGAGGCAGTTATTTAATCGGAAAGCAATGTGGTACTTTCATCACTGGAAATAGCACCGAAAGTACGATCTTCCGATCCACGTATTGTGCAAAAGAATATCAATTCACAATATTGGCACGCTCTTAGATTAAATTTGTAATACCTTTGTATATTTTTGTGCAATTAAATGTTTCTAGTCGTCTAGCTATAGATAATTATGTACAGATACCAAATCAATTAAAAAGTTGGCGTTGCAGAAAAAATTACGAGATATTACTCTCTCTCCACGAGGCATAGACTATGTGACTAGGTCAAGTGTACATAAAGACGCTTAACTTCCAGAAGTTTAATAAAACGCTCTTATATCAGAAATTACAAAGGAGCATTTTAATTTTAACTGCCTCATTGGTCTAGTGGTTAGCATGTTCGACTACAGACTTGAGGTCCTGGGTTCGAGTCCCAGGACAGGCCAATTTAAAAATCAATTTTGAGTTTTCTATTAAGAATGTCTTAATATTTGCCCGAGGATGGAAAGTTGGCAGTGTGATCCACCCCCCGTGCCTCTGAGAGCACGTAAAGCCGTCGGTCCTGGGCCTGATCTCTCTCCGCGATTGTCGGATTCCCGTCACATCGGGCTATGAGAGTGAAAGAATAAAGTGTGCACTTGAGTGCTATGCCTGTCAATCCTCACTGGAGTAGCGTGGTGGGTCTATGCTTTAAAAACCCTCTCTCCTATGAGTGAGAAGGTCTGTGCCCAGTAGTGGGACGTTAACGGGACGGGCTGCTATTTACCTTTAATATTATTTATTTACGATTATATCAGATTTTCAGCGCCGAAATTTAATACAAATTGGCCTGTTACACATCATGTTTCTCTAATTAAAATTTTCAATATAACATGATGTGAGGTATTGTTAGTTTTCGGTTCTCACCGTCAATTAATTACCTAACTACCGTTTCATAATTAGGGGTCGGTAAATGAATTGAAAGGATGATGACGGACTGTCTATTTCATCTTTAAATAATAGATACCATTTAAATTGGTATTATATAATTGCTTTAATTTCACTGTGACATACCAGCGCTTAGAAAGGTAAAATTCAATATACTATTAACAAGCCGATCTATGATTCGACAATTTTAATACACAGATTATTATCGTAGTCCAGTTTTTTTAATGTATTTAAATTGAAAATGTCTTTGGTAATATTAAAATAACATTTTTTATTAAACACCGTAATATACTTCACACAAAATAAAAAAGAGCAACAAAGAAACAAGTATTCACCCCATTATTTTTGCGCTCCCATTATTAAAAGGTACAGCATCATACCGGAACACAAATCTCTTTATTTAGCGATATGTCTTTGCTGGTAGGGCGGTAACTAGCCACGGCCGTAGCCTCCTACCAGTCCAAACTCAGACAAATTAGAAAAAAGTGCGTGTGTACGAAGTCCACATGACAGAAGTGGAATTTTATATTTATACAAATCTAAAACTTCAGATTTCCGAGACTTAAAGAGAAGGAAAAAGGAAGATATGTTAATAATATCCAATATCAACACTGAAATGTTTTTGAAATCTCAAATTATAAATGTAAATTAAATAAATAAGAATGTCACGTGTTTTTTGTAAATTTTAGGAATTATTTAAATAGTAAAATAAATGATTAAAATGCCACGTGTTATTTGTTTACATTAACTAATAACACGTGACATTTTAATAATTTATTTTTTATAAACTACCCAACTTTCATACGAATTAGCATAAAAAAAATGTTGCATATCTTCGCAAAAATTTTACCTTCATGCGCCTAAAGAAGTTTCACTTCAAAATGCAACTACGGGACTTGACTCCAGGTCCTCTGCTAGCAAAGCGAGTAATCCCACCACTGCACCAGCGAAGTCGTCAAAACTTACTTTCGAGAGACACCAGTTTTTGTATCTTGAGGCAATTTTTTAAACCAATTCAAAGAACTTTAAGATATATTTTACAAATTTTATTTTGGGAAAGTTATATAACGAAACTGCCTCATTGGTCTAGTGGTTAGCATGTTCTACTACAGATATAAGATCCTGGGTTCGAGTCCCGGGTTGGGCCAATTCAAATATGAATATTGAATTTTCTATTAAGATTTTCTCAATATTTGCCCGAAGTTGGAAAGTTGGCGGTGTGATCTACCCCCGTGCCTCGGAGAGCACGTTTAGCCGTCGGCCCTGCTCCTTATCTCTCTCCGGTTGTGTCGGATTCCCGTCACGTCGGACTATGAGAGTGAAGGAATAGAGAGTGCACTTGTGTACTAGGCCTGGTAATCTTCAATGGAGCAGCGTGGTGGGTCTATGCTCTAAAAACCCTCTTTCCTATGAGTAAGGAGGCCTGTGACCACTAGTGGGACGTTAATGGGCTGCTACTTACCTTTTTTATATAACGAAAGAAAGAGTTAAAATTGAATTATAGAATTCTAATGATAAACATTTTCATTTAGTATGTCACGTTTTAAATTTTCTGTCATGTTCCGATATTCTTCGGTTAATGAGTATTCAAAAGCTGGTTAATATAGAACGTTATTCAATATATATTGCGACGGTACTGTGAGAATTGATGTTTCTTTGAATTTAACTCTTAAGGAAACGCGAGATCCCAATTGATATATGGCACGTATTGTTCTTTTTTGTAATATAAAGACAGTTTCACATTATATCTCTGGAACGTAAAGGCGTAGAGACTGGAAATTTGGTAGGAATATTCCTTTTGCCGAGTATTCTATTTATAATTTTCATATATGAAAAACAATTTGCTCAAATTAATAAAAATGCTACCCAAAAACATTTCACGCAGATGAAGTGGCAGGTACAGCTAGTTATATATATATATATATATATATATATATATATATAATCACGAAATCTCCGAAACCACAGGTGCGATTAACTTAAAATTAGGCTTAATTACTCCTGGCACTACGTAGTCAATCATTTAGAACGGGTTTTCCTATATTGTCACGGAATTGAAATACATAAGTCGGAAACAATCAGTTACTGGGAGATCTTCAAAACTATTCACCCGATTCATTTGAAATTCGGCATAGTTAGTACTCGTAATTCATTAAATACGGGTTGATATACTCCCATGGGGTCAAGAACAATACAGATGGCACTGTGAGGAACAGCTAGTACATAAAAGACGACATTTGTTTTTGTTATAGATTACGAAACCAACCAACCGATAAAAAAGCAATAATTCCAAGACTGTTTAATACTACTGAACTTATTAACTCACTCTAAAAATATTAGAAATTAACTTGTAATAAAGCAATAGTAGTTTTATGGTATAAATAACTCAAAAACAATCATTGAGATCGCGATCGATTTGAAATTCAGCAGCGACTTCGTATTATAGATTCTCCCATATTTCTACAGGATCGGTAACTACGCGGGGTATTGCTAATTCAAAAGAATAGTTCCCATTTTAAAATTTACAGTACAAATGTATACGCAGTAATTACTGGTCGACATCAAATTGATTTCCGTTATTAAATTTTGTAACTTCGACTTGGGTTCAGTTCGCGCCGCCCTAATAGCAGTTCGTGTGACTATGTTTTGTATTTATATAGCGGGTCTGTTGAACGTCAGTTGTGACGTGTTTTTTTCTTTAAATGTATGTAAATGGGAAACAATTAGGCGAGTTAAAACACGGGGTAGGCTGTCTAGGCAAGAGCGCCTCGCACCCCTTCCCCGAAAGCCATATGTTATAGGGCGGGCGGTGCCACGAGGTAAATTTGCAGGCATTACAATTTTTCGATACATAAATCTGTTAAATGAAATGTTAATTACTTTTAAACAAAATTTTATATCCCTTAATTGGGATTTGCCTGCGTTTTGTCTAATGACAGACAACAAGTTCGAACTCCGGTAGGGAATTTAATCTTCTAAGTTGCCTGAGTCTGGACTGGTAGAAGGCTTCGACCGTGGCTAGTTACCACCTTACCGGATTACTGCGCTTCCATCTAAGACTATTTCATCAGCAATAAAAAATAATTTAATTGACTTTATACAGCCAAAAAAAAGAGAATGTTCCCAAGACGGTCATTTTTTTAACACGGATATGTTATAAACAGTAGTGTTATTTAACGAAGTTGCTTTAAAAATTATTCTACATTATTGTGCCTGAGTTTGTTTAAAACTTGTTGATATAAGATAGCAAAAGGTCACTTTAAATTTGAAAGATTTTTAAACATTTTTAACGAATTCTTATTCAATTCCTATTACTAGTTCACTCTCCAGAGCTTTTCTTCTTTTCCAAAGAAGTTTGTACTAGATAGCTATAGACTTTTAAGATTTATTTTATTATTTGTATTGGATATAGAACGATATGTGACAAAAAATACGGTATTGTATATGACACGTACAGGAAGGAGGTAGAGATATCCTAGAAACCGAAAAGTATTTAACTATAGATCTTTGCTGACGTGAAATAAAAACACGGATATGAATCAGACAGATTTAACGAAGCTGCCTTTAAAGGCATGATGCGTTACTATCGGTCAGTTTATTTAAAACATTTTGACATGAAATTGTGAATACTTATACTATATACTTTAAAAATATCACAATCGATCGATGATGGTTTTATTGTTAAAAAGCTGTCTTAATTTTACATAAAAATAACGTAGTTTTGTTTCGGTGACAATGTAAGGATGCCATAGGGGTGTTCACAAGATGAGCAATGTTAAAGTCAATCAAACATACGGATATAAATCAAACAGAAGTGTTATTTAAAGGCATGAAATATTATTGTAGGTGGGTATAATTAAAACTTATTGAAATAACATTGCAAAAACTAATTTTATCCTTCAAAGATACTTTAATCGATCGACGGTGGTTTTATTATAAAAAGCTGTCTTAATTTTGTATTGGAAAAAATGCAATAGTTTTGTTTTGGTAACAATATAAGGGTAGAAAGTTTTTATAAGACTAGCAATGTTAACGTGACTTGAAAACACGGTTATGAATCAAACAGTAGTGTTATTTAACGAAGCTGCTTTTAAAGGCATGTTATTGTCGTTGAGTTTATTTAAAACTTGTTGACATTAATAAAAGGTATATTAGATTGATTGGTGTTTTAAATATTATCGAACAACTATCTTATTTAATTCCTGTTATTAGATTGCGTTTTAGTGAATAATACTGGATATTATCCGACAGCTTCAAATGTATTAGTATCTGTCATATTGATCCATTGTGGCAGTCAAAGTGTTAAAGAAGTTAGTGTTAGATGGCATAGGAATTGACGTCACTAGTATATATTCATTGATACGTAGAGATTTATTTTGTAAAGGATAAAAATATGTCACAGAGAAAATGTTCATAAGACCAGAATTGAAGCATGGATATGAGCTAAACAGTAGTGTTATTTAACGTAACTGCTTTAAAAAGTATGGCACATTATTGTCGGTGAGTTTCCTTAAGAGTAAAGATTCAAGATGGAAGAGTAAAAATGGCGAACGCGCCAAAAATAAAATAAAATATAACTCATTAACATGAAGATACAGCGAAGTTGTTAAGACACTAATAAACGTTTGTAAGACTTTAAAATAATGTTAGAGCTTTAATTGAAGTGCTCCAAGGACAATGGAAAATTACTTCAACATTAACACAGAAAACACGTCGTTGGCGGAATAATAGGGCCTGATTGGCACCAATAAAAGCCATAAATTAAAGAAGAAGAAGAGTTTCCTTAAAACTTGTTGACACTAAGGAAAGGTATATTAGGTTGATTGGAGTTTTTAATATTATCGAGCAACTATCTTATTTAATTCCTTTTATTAGTTTACGTTTTAGTGAATAACACTGGATATTATCTGGCAGACTCAAATGTATTAGTATCTGTCATATTGATCCGTTGTGGTAGTCAAAGTGTTAAAAGAGTTCGTGCTAGATGGCATAGGAATTGACGTCACTAGTATATATCATTTTTTAAGGATATAAATATGTTACAGAGAAATGTTCGTAAGATCAGAATTGGAAAACGGATATGAGCTAAACAGTAGTGTTATTTAACGTAACTGCTTTAAAAAGTATGCCACATTATTGTCAGTGAGTTTACTTAAAATTTGTTGACACTAAGGAAAGCTATATAAGATTGATTGGAGTTATAAATATTATCCAACAACTATCTTATATAACTCCTTTTATTAATTTACGTTCAAGTGAACAATACTAGATATTATCCGGCAGACTCAAGTGTAGTGTTGGTATCATATTGATCCGCTGTGTCAGTTAAAGTGTTAACAAAGTTCGTGCTAGATGGCATAGAAATTAACGTCACTAGTATTTATTATTTTTTAAGGATATAAATATGTAACAGAGAAATGTTTGTAAGATCAGAATTGTAACACGGATGTGAGCTAAACAGTAGTGTTATTTCATGTAACTGCTTTTAAAAGTATGGCACATTATTGTCGGTGAGTTTATTTAGGCTTGTTGACATAAGATGGCGAAATATATTTTTATATTTTAATGTAAAAGGCTGTCGAGGGACGCAGGCGGGTGGGGCCTTACTGGCGCCGCCCCACTCGAAGCGCGCCCACTGGGAGTGGCGGACATAGACGCGCTCTTGACCGAATGCTCCACGACTTGCGGTTGTACCAACAAATTGCTACACACTTTATTGAGCGCCATCTTAATAGGACATTGGTGTCGATTCTCTCGTAATATGTAGACACTTTTGCAAAAACGGCCTAACTAATACGCATATACTTTATCTCCTGTACTGTGTGTTATCCATCCTAATACGGTGAGGCATTTGTATATACAAAAGACAGTATGAAAACAGATAAAAATTTTATTTGCTTTCTTTACAATTTTTTATAAAAAATAGTACATAAAAGAAATATATCTGTGAAGCAAATAAGGTTCGCTGCTATGCTGGTTTTCAGGGAGAACCGTAGTTACTTCGCAGACACCTTTGCGACAGTAGACTTACAATTTCATTTGTATATTACTATATTTAAATGAAAAAACGTACTTAAATCTAAATGCTAACCTACTATAACATTTGTAATCAAAGAAAAGTAAAACTACTACAAAATCATCAAGGAAATTAACCAATTTAAACCTAAATGCCATGATTGAATGATATACCCTACATTCTACATATATTACAGCACAACACTTATGACTTCATACTAAATAGTTCAAATTTAATCACTCTCTCTTTTTGAAGTGATAGTAGGTGAGATTTGACTGATGAAGAGGGTTCCGCAGGGTTTTAGTGGGTATTGCGAGGTCTCCTCCCTCGCTGAGTTCCACAACCAATTGTTTGAGTTCTACGAATTGGTGGTGGTAAATCATTCCAGCACTTAGTGGCGGTAAATTTGAAACTTCCACTAAAGGTGGCTGATCTGTGTACAAGTATCGAATGCTCTATACGGAAAATTTTGGAAGCTGTCGTGCTTTCCGAGTAACCAGCATCAGACCATTTTAGTTTATAATATCTCAGGTACACCAGATACATAAATCAATTTTATATCATGGAGTAAGTAAAAGAAAAAAAGATAAACTTCTTTTGCAGACAGACTATATGTGACAGGTTCGGCATTTATGTACAATAAAATTCATAAAATACTTGATATATATCCCAAGCATTGAAAAAATCAAATTATGACGACAAAGAAAAATTAGTACTACAACGACTAGCATAATTAAATAAGTATTAAATAAAGGCAAACAGGATAATTCTCACGCACATATACACACAATCACAAATACGCTCGCACGAAGTCACACATAATCAAACACACGTGCTCAGTCAACAAGCTCACACACTAACGCATGCACCATTTTATATACGCGTACCATCTTAGAATAAGTAAAATTGGTTTTTATTTAATGGCTGGCAGTTTAGCGTTTGACTGTGATCTCACCTGATGGTAAGCGATGATACAGTCTAAGATAGAAACGCGCTAATCTGGTAAGAGGCAACATACCCCTTACGGTTTCCACTCAGCATGGCATTGAAACACAAATCTCTTTGTATTGGCGGTCGTCTTTGCTGGTAGGGTGGTAAATAGTCACAGCCGAAGCCGCCCACCAGACCAGACTCAGACAAATTAGAATATACAATTTCCTAAATTCGTGCTACCGGGGATCGAACCCGGGACCTCTGCTAGCAAGGCGAGTACACGCACCACTGCGCCAGCGAGGCCTTCACTGTTGTAAATGATATGATGGAGAGGGTTTATTTATATTTTATAATATATAATGAAGTAAACTTAAAAATTAGAGAAATAAAAGTACAATAGGCGGTCTTATCGCTAAATAGCGATTTCTTCCTGACAACCTTAGGCTCAAAAAAAGCTGAAAGTAATATAGGGGGTAGGCAATAAAATAACCCTACATACTAATATATATATATAGGGCTCTTTTGTCACGAGCATTTACATGCATATTCGAAGGGGCCCTATCATGGACAAGGTATTGTAATACCCAAGGATAGCACATTAAAGGATTTTTCATTTTTACTTCAATATGCCTGCGTACTGAGCATGAGATAACTAACTAACATATCAGTTATTTATCAGTTATAACGAAAATAACTTCAACCGAAAAAAGGGTTATTGCGTTACTGTCAATATTTAACAATGGAGTGAGCTAGTGTTATAATACCTTCAACTATTGAGGAAGCCGTGTGATAGAGTTAGGCAGCGCGCAGCATAATGTGTTTTCATGAGTACTTGAGCCAATATGTGTTTTTATTTTGTTTAATTAGATTTTGGATAAGAGATTAACATTAAAATGTCTTTTCTGGAACCCTTTTAATAGGAAAAACAAAGGTATCTCACAGCCAATGTAGACCATTCTGCTGTTTGAGATTCTAATCTATTTACTTAGACCGTTTCCTTCAGTCAGTATTTATCATATATTTTGTATATTTCTGTCTATTACGAATATATTGTATTCAACAAACTGCATTCAAAGGCAGAGCTAAAGGGTTTCTAGTATCTAATGTATTTTATCTATTTCTATACACTTTAAATTGTGATTGATTAATTTAAATTGTAAGTGTGAACATTATCAACGACTATATTCATAAAAACTTGTTGCAATAATGTTGCATAAAAATAAGTCCCTATTTCCTTATGTCACGGCATCACGCGAGTACGGCTATATTAATTTCGATAATTCTTTTATTTTGTTATTAAAAAATAACAAAGTTACGTAGACCGTCAGAAATATTAAGTTAATTTAACAACAATAGTAACTTTTCTAATATAACCTCCTTAGTGCTTTTGATAATATAAACTTTTTAATGTAACCTTATGGCGTTTAACATAACTGTCAGCGATTGACAGATACGCATATGTAATCTGTATGCGTGTTTTGAGTATGTGTAATGTAATTTGACTGATTCAATCCATTTTTTATGCAAAATTAAAACTAGTTGTTTTTTATTTTGGACCTAACATGTATAAATAAATAAATTATTGGCTTAAAAGTGTGTCAATTGAACACACGCCATTGTCACGAGGGTTGGAGATCACTCAAATAAAGTTATACTATTTATGACATACCAAAACAGATGTTTTGCTTGTCTATAATTAGTCATTACCTTATGATTTATTTTCACCGCCTCTAAAAGGTTTTAGAACCACATATTTGACGTTTTTTTCATATATGTTTAATACGTTTAAAAAATTTACAGTGATATTTATAACATGTCTTATATACAAGGGTTAATAAATACACTACAGTTTTGCAAAAATACTTCAGTCAAATGGACTTTTACACTCATCAAACATTATTATTTCCAATTTATGAGTGATGGTGGCATTAAAGACTTACAATCTAAAGTTACGAAGGTTTCTCCACGTCCTGTCTCAAGAAGAAGCCCAAAACAAACTCAATCGGGTATCTTTTTACATCATCATCATCATTCCGGTACAAAAAAAATTATTATATTTAGAATAGAGCAAATCATTCACTCCCAAGCTTCTTTATCGTCTAAGTAATCATGCAAAATATAGTAGGATTTTTCAGTTAATTTTCTTTTAATAAAAGATTTGAATTTATTAACATATACAAGTTTTGTAATACTAATGACAAATATGTATGCACAGTGTATTGTCTTTATTTTCACTGTTCTTACTGCTATAAGAAATTCCTTTTAATCTCTTTAATAAAACTCTACTTACATATAAAATTAACTTGCAATTAATTGGCTCAATGTTACAAGTTTTACGTAAGATGGAACAGAAAACTTACTTTATTTAAGTGAGTAACACAATTTGTTTCTTATTCCGGAAAACCAGATAAATTCTGAAGGCCTTCTTAGCGCAGTGGTTCGTGTATTTCCTTCCCTACCAAAGGATCTGGGTTAGATTCCCGCTGGACTAATTTAGGAAATTCCTCTCCCCAATTTGTTTGAGTCTCGACTGATGGAAGCCTTAGCTAGATGACTAGCTACTATCCTACTAATATTTGTGTTTTGGTACGAAGCTGTGTAAATATCATGAGGTAAATTACCTCTTACCAGATTAGCGCGCCTTCATCACGTATCATGAAGTGCAAACGCTTATCTTTTAGCAATCAATAAAATAATTTGTAATAAATTTCTCCGATATATCTAGATCGATTATTTAAGTATAACAAAGCCTATTTTCCCCATTGAAATTGCTACAAAAAGGGAAATTAAGAAATGTCAGTGATGTGTAATCGATTTAATAATTAATAATCAGCTTAGCTCTTTCTGAATATTAATATGTTTTCTATCTTATAAATGGAAGATCGCACACAACAAATTAGTACATAATTAATTCACATAACTGCCATTTTAATGAATATTGGAGGTTTTTATGTAATTTATGATTTATGTTGAATAGCCTCAGGTATTTAGAGTATCTATGGCTAAAATTAGTGATATTATGTTACTGCAAACCATTCGGAATTGACTCTGATATCAATTTTGTTCACGACACGACGTCGGTTATTAGGTACTAGTGGATCGCTTTTCAATTTGGACAGATAAACATAATTATTTTAAAAACAGAGAACTAATAAATTCTTTAAACCATTATAACTTTAATATTTGGTTAGGGCAGTTAAGTACCTTCCTATTGACATCCCTCTGATGAATACAAGCCTCCTTTCACATAGGAGATCGGGTATTCAAGGAATAGACCCATAACTCTATTACACTCTTTGTTTACAGTTTTAATTTATTTCTGATAGCTTAGCCCTTGACCATGTGACGATGTTAAAAAGAGATTTATGAATCTATGTGATTTATTTAAACATCTGAAGAAAGGCTAGGGTTAGAGTTGAATGAAACAGATTATTTTATCATTTCGTTATTCATTTAGAAGCGAAATTTTATAATGGAATTGACAAGAAAATAAAGTTAAAAATGTGTGCGTACAAACTAATCCTGTAGCCTTGTTTATATTTATAGAAATCTAAGACTTTAGATTTCCGAGACTTGAAGTTGGGAAAGAGAAAGACATATTAGCAATTTAATGAATTTAATTGTCATTAAAATATTAAAAATGACGAAAATTTATAGAAATGATTTATTGAAATCTTAAATGACTAATTTTAAATAAAAATGCCACGTATAAATATAAGAAGTCATTAAATATATTTAGATAATAGAATTTATGAAATATTTAAATTTTTTATTTTGTATAAAATGGTATATTAAATGATGAGTGGCAAATGAAAATGCCACATGTCATTTGTAAATATTAAAAGTACCTAACCTTCAAACCAATTAGCATAAAAAACGCTGCACGTCTTAGTGACACTAATCACATATTTCATTTATTAAAATTTAGTTTTTTAACATTTTAAATCTGAAATTCTTTATAGAGAAACACGAAGATATTCTTTCTTATAAAAGTTTATTGTTAAGGGTATGAATTTAATTATAAAAAAATTAAATCAGGGAATCAATTGAGAAGGGTGTGTATCTAAATAAGAATGGATTGTTTTGTTCTAGCAGGTAGCTGTCAGATCGTGTGTCACAACCTACCTGGGTGGTCGTAGATAGATAGCACAAATATTTTGAACGTATTATAATGTAAATAGGCGATGTATGTGAGGCGGCTATGGCTTTGTCGAGAAACCACGACGAATGTCGCGTGTGTCTCATACAATAAGCGACCAAATTATGGTGACACTTAAGTGGATTTGCGGGGAGCTATTCATGTATAGTATCAGGTAATTGAGGGGAATATATACAGGTCATGGTGTTATGGACGTGCAGTTCTGCGTGAGCGACGTGTTGAATCCCGATTGCAATGCATTTGTAGGTGCGAGGCGTATTGTGTTTGTTGGGTGACACCTTAGGCTATTGTTATATAGGTGGACAAGTGGGAGGCAATGTGAAACCATTCGAATTAACCACATAGGTATTGTATATTGAATATTTGAAGTGAAAACTTCTAATGGCTCGCTGTGCATTTTATTTTGTGGTCATTGAATGAGAAAGATGTTGTGGTATAAAAGAAGATGTAGTGACTAAAATTGAGAAAGGTATGCTTTGATGATTTGGGCACGTAGAGAGAATGAATGAAAGGAAACTGACAAAAAGTTTATGAGTCAAGAGTGAATGAGAAAGTTGGAAAGGGCGAACGTTCCTGGACCAAATCGAGGACATTTTAAATAAGGGCTAGGGAAGGAGTATTCATAACCTACGAAGTTGTATGAAAGGTTTAATGAGAATGGAAGAAGCGAAGGAGATATGCAAGGATCGTGGCAAGTGGAACGGCGTGATGTAAACGTTGTTCGAGTAGAGTCGGCTTTCGAAGACTAATGAAACGAGAAATTTTCAGTCAACGCCTCAGTACTATATTTGCCATAACATAATCTACGTGTATTTTATGAATACCATGACGGTCTAATGGTGATACGTGTGGATTCTCGTTTAGAGAAATTGTGGATCCGAATCTATAGGCACCATTAAGTTTTTCTTTATAAAAATGAATCTTGCGAGCTTGAGTGTTCTTTATAATCAATCACTGTGCTTTTCGGTGAAGGAAAATATCATGAGGAAACCTATACACCACGAGAGTAACTCTGGGATCTGAGTATAGAGCAACCACGCTGCTCCATTGTAGGATGTATAGCATAAGTTTGGGTTATATTATTTGAGACAATCAACTATTGTTAAAGTATTAGATTATATATTAACTATTGCGGAAGTATCAGTGATGTTGCGATTGTATTTTAAAAGTGCATTGTCCATTGAGTAATGTTGAATAAGATTGTTTATTGACTTATTATAAAATGATTGTACCAATTGTTATCTTGTTGAGTGTGGGTAATGGGAGAGTTAATCGTTGACGAATATCGGAAAAGAATACGGTTCTTGGAATTATTCATAGATATACACAAGTGCATTCTCTATTCCTTTACTCTCACTATTCGATGTGACGGCAGTGAGACATGACCGGTGAAGGATCAGTCGCAAAGCCGACGGCTTAACGTGCTCTCCAAGGCACGGGGGTGTATCACACCGTCAACTTCCCAATTTCGGGCAATAACTGAGAATTTCTCGGTCTCAAACCCAGGACCTCATGTCTATAACTAAAAAAGCTGACCACTACATTAATGATCTGTATTAATAAAAAAACTATGTAAAGCCCATTATAAAGGCTACGATCTATTAAAAAAATATTAGCGAGAAATAAATGTGATCTAATTTATAGCTTTTAAGCAAAGTAACAATCCCAATAGAGCACCTGTAGAACTCTAGATAGGAACCTGTCTTCAGATAAAAGCGCCGGCCGGCGTCACAAATAAATAAATAAATATATTCATTAGGTGACACCTACGCCCTATCTCGATACTAAATCCTCGGTGTCGGCGGCTGTCCCGAGGACCGGGAACAAAATAAACAAAACTCCACCAATAAGAACTCAATATCATTAAATAATAATAGTGGAAATTGTTTTATTCTCGACACGATAAAGAACTTTAATTGGGTTCGGGAAATTGGCGCCATTTTGTATTTTATATCGTCTTTTGTGAATCCTATTACAACATGAGTTTGAATGAATTTTGAATGTGTTTTAACTTAAATTGATATATTGCATTTACTTTACTTCTTATATGTTTTAGAAATGTCAATTAATAAATTCAAAGTCTTTGTTAAAAGAAAGTTGATAGAAAAATCGTATTATAAGTTGCAAGAGTACTTAGACGATAGAAACGCGTGGGAGTGAACGAACTGCTCTAATTTGAATTGAAATATATTAAACTAACATGATATTGTAATGATGATGATAACAAAAAAAACAGAATACCCGACTGAGTTTGTTGTGGGCTCTTCTCGGATCGGGGCGCGAAGGAACCCTCGTAACTTTAGATTTTAAGTCGTTCTGGAGTATCATCATCAGACGTACATTAGAATTAGAGTGTGGAAAAGAAAAAAAAATTTTGACGATTCAAAAGTGCTGTAATATGCCTACTTGAATAAAGATATTTTGATTTGATTTGATTTGATATATTAATGTTTGCAAATATCATTAAAAATATCGAAATTTTTATTTTCGTCTGCATAAAGAACTTGAATTGACTCGGGAAACTAGCGTCATTTTGTATTTTATAGCGTCTTTTGTGAATCTTATATTATACGTTTTGTTACATCATGAGTAATTTTGTATGTGTTTTACCGTAAATTGATATATTGCAATTAGTTTACATTGATTTCAAATAAAGAAAAAAATGAAAAATAAAAAGATATATTTAAATTCCAAATATGATAAAAAAGTCGAAATTGTTACATTATCGACGAGATATAGAACTTGAAATGGATTTGGGAAACAAGCACTATTTTGTGTAATATAGCATCTTTCGTGAATCTTACTAATAAGTTTTTATATAATGTGAGTAGTTCTATATATGTATTTACTGAAATAATTCACAAAGTTAAAATCATAAATATTACCCACTTAAATAATAGTAAAGGAAATGCTTTTGTTGATGACACGATAAAGAACTTTATATGGGTTCGGGGAATTTGCGCCATTTCGTATTTAATGACTATATTGGTCAATATTACAAATAGGTTATTATAATGTGAATAATTTTGTAATTGTATTTACTAAAATTAGACATTAAATTAAATGAATATAATGTTAGTATTGCAACATTATGAAATGACAATATAGGAAATTGTTTTACTCTCGACATGATAAAGAACTTACATAATGTTCGCGAAATAAGCACCTCATTGTATGGTGAATCTTATAAATACATTTTATTATAATATATGTAATTGTGTAGATATGTGTGTTAGCTACATTAATTAATATAACATAAATATTAATGCGTAATATCATTAAATAAGAATAGTTGAAATTGTTACATTATCGACGCGATAAAGAACTTGAAATCGGTTCGGTAAATTGGCGCCATTTTGTATTTTATTGGAGATTTGGTGAATCTTATTACATGAATTTATATATTAAGCTTAACTAAATTACATAATATAAAATCAAAATAATATAAACATTGCAATATATCATTTAATTATAATATAATCGTAGAAATTATTTTATTCTTAACACGATAAAACCACGTTTGGGAAATTGACGTCATATCGCATTTATTGCGTCGTTGGTTATGCGTATATTATATACGCATTAGCCACAAATAATTCGATTGTCTAATCTTTATATAAAGCTATGTAATTATTCTGTATGTGTATATATTCTGATTTTGGAATGAGCATTCGCATTTTTAATAACATACCGCGATCAGTTTTGGATTTGCCTCTACATAACTTTAAGCAATATGTCAAAAACATTATTTTAGAAAAGACATCTTATAATGTTGAATATTATTTAAGCGATAAAAGTGTTTAGACTTTATTTCATTGGCAGACAAAGTCAAAAGTTACATATTAACCTTTACCCCTGAGTTTCTTGTTGATTCCTATTCAGCGGAATCAAGTTTCCGAACCGTATCTAGATGTGTTAACAACGCACAGACTACTGGAGAATCAAAAGTGCTTGTTTAACCTACTTAAATAAAGAATACTTTGATTTTGATAAAATATTCAGGTTAAAATGACAATACGATACGGTTTTCCCCAAATTTCCACGAGATCAGGAACTACGCGGACAAGGCTGACGGAAACAGTTAGTTATTTAACATAATGTTTGTCTTATATATTAGGATTATTAAAAGTGATAATTGTTTTATTTCGATATTAAAAACTTTAATCTAGATATTTAACTATTAAGGTTGTCTGGAAGAAATAAGACCGACTTATTTCTCTTATTTTTTTTTATTGTATACTGTAGACCTGCAATAGAGTGTATAAATAGATAATTGGGAATAATTAAACAAACTAAAATAATTTAATATAATAATTCTGGGCTTTTTTATTTTGGATACGATAAAATCTTTGATCGGAATCCGGGAAATTGGCGTGACATTTTACGTTTTATTGGTGAATCTTTTTATTATGCTTTGCCTTAAAATAATTCACGTATTATAGAATTTAAATTAGTGTTGTGAAATATTTTCCTGTTATAAATCCACAACACCAAACATAATCTTAATATATAAACGCATTCCATAACATTCTTATCGTAGGGATTTCAAATATATCTCTTCCATATTGGGCACCACGGAATACATCTATTAAAGATCAAATCGCAGTTTCTTTTGCTGACTGCACTGAACTTCTGTACAGCAAGAATACAAACTGTCACAAGTGAAACTTCTTTTTAAGTCTTGTTTATATTTATACAAATCTAAAAACGCATGTACTGCATTGGTTTCAAGAGATATATTCGTTTATATGCAATATATTTTCCCCCACTTCCTCATCTTTATATAAAACTAGCAAACCCGTGAGACTTCGTTCTGTCAAAAAGATTTGTAATGTGGCAGATTTCAGTTTTACGACTGATTTTGGAAATGAAATTACAGCAGTACTAAATATCTATAGCTCTTGCATTTTTGTGACTATTCAATTGATTTTGAACTTTGTTCAGCGGTAATAAAATGCAAATTGCGTCTTTGACGTTAGGAACACACCTACATTGCTAGGACAACAGTACGTGTAATTTATTATGAACTTTAATAAATGCTATTCATATAAATTATAAAGGTCAAATTGACTCTACATTTTAGTTTGAAAACGTTTGTATGGGAAACAAAAAAAGGTGTGATGAGGTTTTCCCCAGCAATTATTCGAACTTTTCTCGCCGTAAAAACCATCCTTGGATTTCAACGAACATTAAAAAAAAAAGAATTGTCAAAATTGACCCAGGCATTGTTGAGTTATGCGCTTACCAACACATTTTGCGACTCATTTTTATATTATAGATATACCTTAAATACTCTTAAAAGTAAATATTACAAAACAAAAGTGCGTGCTTACAAAGTACACATGTCAGAAGTGAAACTAATTTTTAAGTCTTGTTTATATTTATACGAATCTAAAAATTTAGTTTTCCCAGACTTAGAGCGACGGGAAATGGAAGATATATTAGGAATTTAATTGTCATTAAAATATTATAGTGTCGAAAATTAATACAAATAATTTATTGAATTCTCAAATGACGAATTATAAATAAAAATACCTCGTCTTTTTTGATAATATTTGAAATTATTCATTAACTTTTGTAAAAATGAATTTATGAATAAAGTTAAATATTAAAACTACCTAACCTTTATAATCATGCGTTTCATCCGTAAAAAACTAACTTTTATCCTCATGCGCCTAAAGAAGTTTCACTTCTAAAACTGTTACATTTACACGCATATATATGATTTTCTCTCCTCATCAAAATTCTTTGCTTGAAATATCTTTGACAAATACATTTCGTTGGGTAGTTTTACATAGCCTCTTACTTTTATAGTGGTGTTATGAATAAATCACTTAATAATGTCTCGTTTATCATGTCTATGACAATTTAACTGTACTATCACTGCTTCAGTTCTGATATTAATGGCAAATTACATACCTAACGGTGACAATTGCCACGTAGTGGTTAAACCAAAAAGGTTATTTGATTTATTCACGTTTTAACCAACTGCGTCTGTAATAGTGGTTATGCAACTATATTATTTGATGCATATAGATAAAATACTCAAAATTGACGATCCATATGTAATGCTTTTCAAATATATCTGAATAAATTTTATTTTGTTAATGTATTGTTTAATTTATTGGCTCTTCTTATTCACTTAATTAAGCTGGCACATATATATCAAATAAAATCAAATCAAAAATATCTTTATTCAAGTAGGCATATTACAGCACTTTTGAATCGTCAAATTATATTTTTTTTCCACACTCTGATTCTAATATACATCTGATGACGGTACTCAAGATCGGCTTAAAATCTAAAGTTACGAGGGTTCCTTCGCGCCCTGATCCGAGAAGAACCCACAACAAACTCAGTCGGGTTTTTTTTTTTACCATCATCATTACAATAACAAATTAGTTTACTATATTTTAATTAAAATTAGAGCAATTTGTTCACTCCCAAGCGTTTCTATCGTCTAGGTAATCTTGCAACTTATAATACGATTTTTCTATCAACTTTCTTTTAACAAAGACTTTGAATTTATTAATTGACATCTTTAGAACGTCTTGTGGGAGTTTATTATAGAAACGTATACAGTTACCCTTAAATGAGTTATTAATCTTATGCAGCCTACTAGAATTTATAACAAGTTTGTTTTGGTTTCGTAAGTTATATGATGTACATTCACTCTTTTTATTATATAAGAATAGAATAAGAATATTATATAAGAATTTAGCAAAATCCGTTCTTAGCTGACCTCTACTTGGCAAAAGGAATATTTCTACCAAATTTCAAGTCCGTACGCCTTATGATTCCATCGTGATGAGCCAATCAAATAATAGTAAATCAAATATTGTGACCAGTTCTGACTGCTTTAAAAAATGAATGTTGCATATAATGGAATTGTTCTTAACCTTATGATCAATCCATTAGTTTTACGTATACAAAAATTACAACGGAAGTTCTATTCTTAAGTCTATAAACTTCAAACAAAGGTGGAGATTATACAATTTATCTGTTGTTTTTTATATTTTGTTATTGCTTTTATTAAGTAAATCAATTTTGATGGTTTTGTTTTTATTTACTGATAGATGATTGTTCGATTGTAATCTCACCTAATAATAAGGTCGTTTAATAATCAGTTTTATATATACATCTCAATTTAACAAACTTGGTTAACATCTTGTAATACTGTTTTATAAGGAATTATTTGTTATCATTTTTGATAGGAAATTTCTTGTGTTAAATTATATTACTAACAATTGAAGCCGACGGGCCTTTTTACTTGACGTTAACACTCTATATATTTTACATAGTGTATATATTTTCAATATATATCGATAGATATATTGATATTTATGTTTATATATATTATAATTAAGTTTCTGGCGCTGTTCTGCCCTATTATTTATTTTAGTCTCCTCTTAACATAATTAGGTTGTCTGGAAGAGATTTCTTGTAGTAATAAGACCGCCTTTGCACGCTATAATGATAGTAATAAATATCTTAGTTTATATGTCTGTTTATTTTTATCTCTCTCTATTCCATTGACACAATGGATCAAGCTTTACGAAAGCTTCACGTTTGTCAGTGATAAGGTATTCTTTATTGCTGGCAGCTAGCTTGACTGTAATCTGACCTAATGGTAATTGATAGTACACTTTGAGATGTCCATCTTAATTGCTAAACTGTCAAAAATTTACTTGGCAGCACATTTTTACTGATAGGGTGGAAACTAGCCAGGATTGAGACCTCTCTTCAGTCCAGATTCAGAAAGATTATAAAATAAAATTCTTGTAGCGAAGAAAGTAAAGATACAATGAACACATTAAAACGAAAGTTACTCGAAAGCAAATCGTACCTTCAATTTAATAGTGATGCCTTTTTAAAAATCTATTACTTACTTGCTTTTAGTTTACATACAAACCCGTATTACTTTAACTAGTATTATATTAGTAACTGTCAAAGAAGAGGCAAAGAGTTATGCTGTAATATATTTTGATTTTGTATTGTTTCTTACTTTTATAATGTTGCGTAATTTGCTTATAAAGGCCAATGATTGTATGCTGAAACCAGCTTTGTATTCGTGGTACTCATTAGTAAATAATATACATAAAATAATTACAGACCGTTACCTTGATGGATTTAAGTTTAGTAGTGAAGGAAGATTTCCCTCTCGCCAAGCTTTGCCAAGCAATATTAGGGGGTATTATGATATATTTAATAATTTATTAATGAAATAAACGACATTATTCGAACTATATTATATAATAGTTTGGAGACGTAACTAAATATACATTTTAAGGTCTAATAGTATTTATTTATAATGATTTTTAATTAAAAATATAACGAACATCTTTTGATTCATTCAGAACATCTGCATGCATACAATAGTATGCATGTTTTTGCCCATCCTAAATTTTACTTACAGCTTTTTAAACGCAAAGTTTGTCTGAAAGTTGTAAGTCTCTCTGTATTAATGTGGAATAACGAATATAAATAAATAGGAAACTCAACAAAGTAATCTGTGACTATTTTTATATAAAAAAAGAACTTCGAAAGCCTTTAAGATCAAGTGGTCTTAATACTATTCACGAATAGAGTATAATAGCATTTCCATAAAAATAACAATAATAAATTACGTTAAATTTAATTAATGACATTAGGCTAAGTCACGGAGTTCCGTATAAATTTATAATAGCAGACAGTTAAGTATTGAGAAGTAAATAGAAAGCTTTTGTGTAAAACATGACGTAGGTAATTCTGTTGAGGTCTATAATTAAATACTTAAATTGAATCAAAAGATGTGCTGCCGTATTATTAAGTTTTTATAAAGAATTGAAATGATCTATTAACGCTGTAAACGGAAGCCACATTGTCGATCGAGATTGCTTCCAATTAAACAGTTAGTACAAAGAAAGTGTATTTAACGACCAAAGAAACGGTTCAAAAGCTACAACAGTTGCTGTTTAAGACCTTCTGGCGATTCTCTTTTACCAATAATTTTTTGCACTGATACAACTTGAATAAGTTTATTGATAGAAAGGATTTCAAAAGAGTTATTAACGCCAATTATAACCGAGGTTTTAATTGCTGCTACAACCTCTATATCATAATATTCTTTATTCAAGTAGACTTAAAAAGCAATTTTGTATCGTCACAAATCTGCCAACGTTTCGGAAAGTTGATTCCGCTGAGAAGAAACAGACAAGAAACTCAACGTTTACTCTTTTAAATATAGTTTTATAGGTTACAACGTGTTTTGCTTTCATGTGCATCTGGAATCAAGTCCAAATATCTCTGTCACTTAAATAATCTTCCAAATTATAATATACCTTTTGTAATAGGACGTTTAAACCGTGTGGAGGCATCTAACCTGACAAATGATGTTTTACAAGTTTGTTTCTATTTCTTGTATTCAAATCGGAAAAATACATGTGTAAAAATGAATTTAAATTAACAATTTCTCTATTGTCTATACACCGGTAAATTCCCATGCAAATCATAAATAAATTACGCGAAATGAAAATGAAGAGCGCATATGTAACAAAGTTTGAAATGACGTCTCTACTCGTCCATTTAATTAGAACGGAACGCGCCCGTTACACGAACTATTAGAATGCTAAGCATGATTAACTAGACCTACGGCTAATTAAGAAGTCTTCATCACTGTATTGCTATCTCTATATTAGTTTAGTATTTTGTAAAAGATAGAGCGAGAGAGTTATACATTAACACCTCCGCGTGTAAGAAACGGTGAAAGATCACCTGTGTTCACTACTGTAATTCTACTTACGCGGTAGAGCACCTGTCCCTTTCATACGGTTCAAGCTTAAGCCGAATCGCACGAGTGTGAGTAGGAGTAGTTCCATTGGCTTTCAGTTCGAAAAGGCTTAAACGCACTCAGTTATAACAGGGAATAAACACTTTTAAAACGATCCATAGAGAAACTAAAGGCTGTTTCTATAGTTTTGACGCGTACGGAAATCGAATTAAAGGGGGTTAGAGTGAGAGGTGTGTGAAGGTTCTGTGTGGAGGCAGTTTTTTGTTATTGTTTGGCGGTGATTTTTTCCGAGGCGTGCTAATGGGAGTAGGCGCGCGAGTGGGCGCGCCGGTGTGGCAAGCGCGCTCTTCAGTGTTCTGGCTGAGCTTCGTGCGAGCGCGTGGATGAACCGAGTCCGTGGTTTCCTTGGGTTAATAGGACTGATTCGTGAACTGTTGTGTTGGTGCTTATGCTCTCGTCGGTGGCTCTACCATGTTGATATCGGCGGGCGGCGGCCCCACACCTGAGTTCTCACCCGCCTCGTGCTGCGCATCCTGGAAGATGGAGCCGGCGCCTCCGCCGTCCTCCATCACACAGCCCCTCAACATATCACCAAACGGTAACACTTCCAAAACGCTTACAATCCAATTGAAAACATTTTCATGTAGGCCTTTACAACATTTTTCAATTGATACTAAAGAATCACTTAAAATTAATGTAACAACTGTTCTTTCGCGACCTGTCTGACGCTTCTTCATTTTCTAAGTAGTCCTTCAAATTTAATTTTCTTTTAATAAAAGATTTAAATTAATTAAGTCACATCTTTGGTAACTTCTGGTAGTTAACGTATACTTACTTACTTAAATGTAACCCTTGAATGAATTGTCAATTTTATGTATTCTACTGGAATTTATAGCAATTTTATATTTATTTCTTGAGCAAATTGAAAACATTTTTTTTCATGTAGGCCTTTAGTATGCTTTTGTATAGGTTTTCTAAGATTGTTGAAGAAATCTGTCGCGCTCTGTCTTGAGAAGAGCCTACAATAAATTCAGCCGGGTATCCTTTTTTACCATCATCATTTACTCAAGTGATGGACGTCCACTACTGGACGTAGGTCTCTTCCAAAGATTTCCATAATATACGATCTTATGCCTTATACATTACATATACAGTTAATTTATTTTATATAGATTTGAGCAATTAATTCACTCTCAAGCTTTTTTATCGTCTAATTAATCTTTGAAATTCTAGTACGACCTACTATTTTTTTTTCAATAATGGATTTGAATTTACTACGTGACGTCTCAAGAACGTCTTCCGAGAGTTTGTTATTACTTATTACATTCACCAGTGTCTTTTGAATGCATCGGTATATTCTAAGACAATTTATTATTTCTTTTCTTGTTGTAAATAAGAGGTATTTTTATTTCTCCAAGTGTGAAACTCCCTGTAATAGTATCTTTAAAAGAATAGTTATATATCATCAACATCAAACCTATTGTTTATACTTTTAAATGGTGAATCATTAGATAAGAAACTTTAAATGGAATTGTTAACCTTTCACTGGGTATGTATATACGTCAAATATTAATTTAATAACTTTCATAATTATCTACTCAAATTAACCCTTAAAATCGTATAATGGACGACACCTAATGTAAATACAGTTTTCTTATAATATATCCTTATTAATTAATGTAATTTGTTTATGCGAAAATATTTACAGTTTCTTTTATTGAAAGCTCGCGTAAAAGTTTTAAAGGATTAGCATATTCATTGCTTTTATAATACTTGTTCGCTGTGATGTTTGGTTAAAATATAATATATATCTATTAATGTAATAGATCTTTCAATGTAACGTAATGTTTTGTATCATAATAACATTTTCTAAAGCACCAAAACATAGAGCTTTATACTTAATGCAAAAATTAATAATCAACAAATGAAATTTTTTAGCAGAGCAAGTTATAGATCACAATAAATTATTAAGCTCATTAAATCTCCAAATAGATAAGTTATTCATGTAGCAATATATGTAAACAATCAAACGGTAACTCTATATGTACCAAAATAATATATTTATCATATAACTTATGCAATTAGATAAGCTATGCAAATTTAAATCATTTTAGGAATAATTTTCCATTTCAGCAATATTTCATTTAAATTTATTGTAATTGAATTAAATATGTCTTACTCAAAAAGTAGGTATTTTGTTTCATATTAGTATATACTTTATTTAAAATTACATTTTTTTGTAAGTATGCTGTAAATATCATACTGTAGTTACGTAAAAAAACAACGTACAATATTTTATAAAACATCAATTTATGCAATTTTATTACATTAAAAATTAAAATAATGATAATCCTTAAAACTTAAAACTATATCTATTAAGATCAAGTGTCTACTAATAGTTTAAAGAAATTAATTTGATATTTCAGTATTACAGAAAGGTTATATTAGCATTATTTTAATATGTAATATTTCAAAGTTATAACAAATTATGTATTTACTGACCGAAATATTAAGAAATTGAAGATACTAGTTTCAACGACTAAGTTATGTTAAGCTAGATTCTGGTAATAAATACTATATTAATTTAACGTAAATATATTTCTTCCACGTTGCATTTTTCACTATAAAATCATGTCAAAAACGAAATTCATTTAAGAAAGATAATATTCATTCAAATGTTTTAGCCGACGGCTGACTTTATTTAAAAAAGGGGCTAAAATATAATTTTGTCTGTATGTCTACAGTATACAAAACATCACATTTTATTTATTAATTAAATTTATACAAAATCGTCACATTGTATTACTAAAATAAAAATAAATTCAAGTAATACAGTGTAATCGCATTTGTATGGTAAAAATAGACTCTTTTAATTATTTCCGGTAGTATTATTTATTAAGGGTATAAATAGCTATTCCTTTTTAGGGCTACACCTTAAAGATATTTATCAAAGTATGTATGTTTAAGTATAAATTGAAAGGTGTTTGTACTATTCAAAAGTTCCTTATGGCCAAGTTGAAACTATATAGCAAAGGAACTATTTTTTACTATAATATAATTAGGCATGAACACATTTACAATACAGTTAACAATGTTTGCAACATTGTTTTAAAATTCTTATTAATAGCTAACACTCTAGTGGTATGTAGCAGCTTATTAATGACCTGATCCTGAGCAAGGGCTTTCCAATTTATAGGAGAGATGGTTTTTAGAGCATAGACCCATTACGGTGCTCCACTGTGGGTTGGAAGGCGACACATACCCAAAATTATTCCTGGGATATGCAGGTTTGGTCACAATTAGGAAGAAAAGTATGCCCGATGAGTACATTGTAACATACACAACTACATTAAAAAGCAGTAACCGCTTAGTTCCTTAACGGTTTCTTTTCAGCGGAATAAACTTTCCGAACTGTTGATAGATTTGTTACCAACGAAGAATAATAAAGAATATTTAAATGTTTTCCTTCCCTAAATATCTTGTTTAAATATTGGATCGATAGTTAAATACATTCTTTTTCATCCACTCAACTTCAAACACCATTTTTTAAACGTTATTCTTCCACTTAAGTTCAAACACCATTTTTTTAAACTTTATTCATCCACTCGAATTCAAACACCATTTTTTAAAACTTTATTCGTCCACTGAAGTTCAAATGTCATTTTTTTTAAACTTGCAGAGGATGACGCTTGATGTTATATAGTTTTATTTATTAATAATGCATTCATTAAATTTATTTTGCCAAAAATTGTATAGCTTCATTGAAAGTTCTCCTAAAATGTTTAAAGGTTGCGGTAGGCAGTGAAGGAATTTACTTTGTTTAGTTTTCGTTTTGATAATATTTTGAAATAATAATTTGCAGTAAATCCTTATTAGTTTCAGAATAAGAGCGAAAAAGAAACTTAATAGATACATTGTTTTAATAAGGCGGGTACAAAAATAAAACATTTTATTAGCACTTCACGCTCCCTTCAATCATTTTGAAAAAAATATTTATATACCCGTTTAAGGCTACTTATGTAGACCAATAAATTAAAAATTCTTATGCTAATATTTATACAGTAAAAGAAATATATAAACTCTATATGTCTTATATTACGTATACACTTAACTTAATGATATACTTTTACAATTTTTTTAAACCCAATTTGGTGTGCACTGTAAGAACAAGTTTATCACTTAAACATAGAAACTTAAAAATTGTTGTTACTTTTTATAATGAAAAAACCAACTCCACCTTATATAGAGCTATTGAAGTCCAAAATGCATTCACCTTAATGTACTTAACAACATTGTTAATTGCAAAAGTACGAGTGTAGTTATAAAAGTCGATCGACACGTACATGTCTCTGATGCTACATCGATGATTTAAACAGAAACACCATGAAATTGTAGACAGGTGAAACATGAAGTTGTTTTTGAAATGAGTTTTGCTGTAGGCTCTTATAATATGATATCATCAGCAACATTCTCTTCAGGACCCTAAAAACCCAGGAGCTTTAAGCTCCTCCTTTAAAGTTGGGCCTCGGCTTTGAGGAAAGCAAGGATTTGTCCTATATTTTAACAGTGGTAGAGTTAAAAAAATTAATATTCTTAATTGTACTCCTTATACAGAAAACAAAGAACATAAAAGACCTGCAAATTTACATTAAGGAAGCCAATTGGCGGTTTTATCGCTAAAATAGCGATCTCTTACAGGCAATCAAAACTGATCTAAAGGATATATGAATAAGAAAGCGGGGAGAGGTGTATTTAGGCCAAATAATCATACAAAAAGTACATTATAAAGTAGTACCAACAATATCTTTTTACAATTTTTGTTAATCATCTTGTTTGGAAAGGAAAATTGTAAGTTAAGTGTGGAAGAGTTCAGCTACAATAGGTCATTGACAACAGTTTGTAATTGTACTGAAACCGAGCATATTTATTTATTTAGTGATGGATCTAGAAGTCAAGCGTAAATAAGGGGTGACCAAAAATCTTTTACCGTTTTACCCAGCATTTCCACTGGTTTTAAAAATGTTTATTTATCGGCTTATATCTTTAAATTTTGCTAAAGATAGGCGTGAAAATTTAAAATTTATAAACTAGTATAACAATAATATATAATACATAAATTTTGACGCTGAGAAAACCTCGTGGATACAGACATTATTAACCCTTAAACTTATTTATAAGAATTGAACTGTTTATGCAACTATAATTATACATGCTGGTTTGCTGAAAACAAGTTATAAAATACCTACGCAATCTAGCACTTATTTTCAAAATTCATTACATGGAAAGACACTTATAAAACTGTCACCTTTTTACGTGAGATTTCAAGAGATAACTCTTGACAATTTTTCGGAAAATAATTTTATTGAATAATGTGAAAAAACTTTATTAACTCAATCAAGTGACATCAACTACAGTTTTAAGTGACATCAACAATGTATTTGAATTTGAATGTATTTGAAGTCGAAAAGTATTTAATTAACTGCTGAAAATTTGAACAAGATATAAAGAGAGATTAATAATAGGAAGAGTAGGAATTAAAATAATTGTATGCGATTCCCTGGGACTAAAATTAAATTTTAATACAAAATAAAAACATGCAATGACATTTTATAGTGAAGAAAGTTCAGAAATCATTTGTCGGGTTGGTCATACGCATTGTCAATAAGACACTGCAAAAACATAGTTTTACAAAAAGCATATTATAATGTTGAAGATTATTTAAGCGATAAAAATGTTGCGCACAGGAGCAATATATTTTACATAGTAACATACAAAACTTTCTTTAAAAAAGTAACCATTGAGTTTCTTACTGGTTTCTTCTCAGCGGTATCAACTGTCCGAATCGGTGGTAGATTTATTAAGAACGGACCGACTGCTGACCAAAAGTGCTTTTTGATCCTACTTGAAAAAATAATACTTTTGATAATGATAATTTGATAATGATTTGGACCTTATATCAATAAATTTATAAAATTCTGAATACAATGGCGTATATAATTAAAGGGGAAAAGTCATTCGATTTAATTAAACACTTAATTAACTTAAACATTAGGTTGTTTTGATTGCAATTTGCAGGATATACAAAAACTTGACAATCTGTATTCATTTCTGAATAACAATCAGTGTAACTTTTACAACATCTAAAACTTTAGTAAGGCTGAATATTATTTACCTTTAGAAACTATACAGCCTTTTTATGAGATATATTGTAATTGTTTTTTTTGTTATAAGATGGATGGTTTCAATAAAGACGTAGGTGTAAACAATTTTGTATTTTAGATAAATAGCTGAGGTTTGTGGTTCAAATTCTATTTATTATTTTTAAATTTCATATTTCCGATATATATTTCTAATAAATAATACCCAGACACTTACTGTATAAAAGAATTTTATAAATGCAAACGAAAGCTTATTATATATATTATTTCATAGGTTCAAGAAAATATCTTTACAGCTATTTATAATACTCTAAGAAGCAGTACAAAGTGGAAAGTGTGTGGAACCTGATGTGAAACGACATGAGCTTTAAACGAGATTTCGATTATGGCCATATAAACGTAAGCAAAAGCATTTCAGCCATTACCGTTTGTCGAAATGGACCTAAGTGAGACCTAAATTATATTTAAAATTCACCAACATTTATTAAATTTTACGGAAAGTTGAATGTTATTTTTTAAACAGTAACACATTTTTAAGGACAAATTAACTCTGTCAGTCAATTTGATTGACTGCCTCATTGGTCTAGTGGCTAGCATGAACGACAACAGACATGAGGTCCTGGGTTCGAGTCCCGGGTCGGGCCAATTCGAAATCGATATTGACTTTTCTATTAAGATTTTCTCAATATTTGCCCGAAGTTGGGAAGTTGGCGGTGTGATTCACCCCCGTGCCTTGGAGAGCACGTTAAGCCGTCGGTCCTGCGCCGGATGTCTCTCTCCAGTCGTGTGGGAGTGCCGTCACTTTGGACTATGAGAGTGAAAACAACGTGGTGGGTCTATGCTCTAAAAACCCTATCTCGTATGAGCGAGGAGGCCTGTGCCCAGCAGTTAATGGGCTGCTACTTACCTTACAGTTAATTACTATAGATCTTGTTATTCAGTATTTACAATATTATGATAATATAGTTTTTAAAGTTAAAGGTAAATGTTTTTAAAACATAAAAATGTGACTACCTATGTCCTTTGAAATCATTTAATGAAGTGTCCCAAACCGGGTACTTTAAAAACGGTGTAGCAAGGAGGTTAAAATTACACTTTTTAATGCCTATTGCCAGAACTTCTACACTGGGAGGCTTTGGACCAATTACGCTCAGAAGATGCTGGACTCATTTAGGGTACAGTACAACAACGCGTTCAGAATGCTGTTCGACATGCCAAAATTTTGCTCGGTATCAACTATGTTTACACAGCCAAGGACTGATGATTTCTTTGCTCTGCAAAGCAAAAGATTGACGTCTTTGATGTCGAGGTTGCGCTCCGGCACAAATTGCATTTTGAGAATGTTAGCTGGAAGGGTGGACTCACCATTTTAACACCATTTCCATAGGGTGCAGTTTGGGCCGATCGAGAAAGCGGGTAGTTTACAGGTTTTTTTTTTGTCGCTGGGAAATGCAATTTACGCACTAACCCTGATCGATGACCAGTCAGGAGTGTGGGACTCGGCGATAGAAGGTCTCGCAAATTCCACTAAAATCCAGCGGAACCCTGTTCATCCATTAGTGAGGCACCAGGTGATCAGCTTTCGCATTCGGCCCTGGTGTCCCGGATGAGTCCGACGGAGGATTCACGGAGGCGGGAGGAGATGCGCCAACATGCGCTGCCTTGTATTCCGCCTCTTTCGGCGGTGAGGTGGTGCAACCACTGCATTCTCCCTCTCTCTCTCGTGGGCTTTTTTCAGCGAGACTACCGTCTCGCAAAAGAAAGCCACTGCCGTCCACCATCTCTCGCTGGAGAGCATCGCGCCTACAAGGCTTCCCAACGAAAGGTCGCCGCCGATCAACGCCACCAGGAGGTGACGCTGAGGTCCCCAGGCCGCACAATCTGCCACAGTGTGATGCGCTGAATCTATAGCTGCGCCACACTGATGACAAGCGGGTGACTCCTCCCGACCAATTTGGTGCAGGAACTTTCCGAAACACCCATGTCCGGTCAGACCCTGCACCAATTTGTAGGAAAGCATCCCGTGCTCCCTGGAAAGCCATTGTTCTAGGTGAGGACGGATCGCCGCCACAGTGGCCATGCCCGCTACTGGAAGTTTATAGGTGACCTTGTCACAGTTGTTTTTTAGATTTTTAGTTTATCAATGTATTATTATTTGTCTTCAGTTTTACTAAAGTAGTTATAAGTATTGTGTGTACTAACCACATTGCGCCGTTGTTGCTAAAATAAAGAAATTTATTATAATTATTATTATATTATTAAAAGGGCAATATGGCACAGATATTTTTAGGTAAATAACTCATTCTCCCTTTCTGAGACTAAAAACTAATTGCGTTTGACTTGAAATTTATCGAAGCGGTTTATTTACAATGTATAATCCACTGTGGTGTTTGCTGTACTAGTTTCATAAGAAATTAAAAACATAAACTAGCTGTTTATGTTTTTAATTTCTAACTAAATGCGAAAACGAAATAAATTTAGTGTCACTGCGTACGTTTTTTTATCATATGCTCACGGCATCGGCAATTAAGGCGGTGACACCCTAGAGAATATATACTGTATATAGTAATTTTGACGGAAGTATAGCGGTAGAATTTAGCTGAAATACATAATTGGAAATCATTTTTTTTAATATATTTTAATACACTTCATCATTTACTAAAAACGGATATGTCAGGGTGTTGGATAATTGTGTAAATCACATCGTGGGAAAAACTTTATTTTAATCTATATATATATATATATATATATATATATAAATCAATAGCTGTTCGGTAGTCTCGCTAAAACTTGAGAACGGCTTGACTGATTCGGCTATTTTGAATTATTTGTGGAAGGTCAAGGATAGTTTAAAAGGTGAGTAAATATGAATAAAATTTTTGGAATGTAGTAAAAACAACAATTTGAGTTGAAACATTTTGCAATTCTCATTCATACATATCATCACGCCTCATTCCCATAGGGGTAGAGAGAGCCCACATCCTTCCTCTTGTCACGATCCTTGCATATCTCCCTCGCTTCTTTCATTCTCATTAAACGTTTCAAACAAGTTCGTTCTTTAAAATGTCCTGGATCTGGTCCAGGAACGTCCGCCTTATTCTTCCCCTTCCAACATTCGCATTCACTCTTGACTCATAAGTTTTTTTTGTCTGTCTTCTTTAATTCAGTCTCTCTACGTGCCGAAACCATCTAAGCACACCTTTTTAAATTTTAGTCACTAAATCTTCATTTATACCACAGTTATCATTCAACTTTTTTATTTATTGATTCTGAGGCGGTAAGAAATTTGCCGGGTCAGCTAGCTCAGTTATAAATGCCAATAATACTTTTCCCTGGAATATTTCAACTGTTAAATATATTTCGTCTATGCAGCTGCAATGAGTGAGCGAAACGAATGATCTACAGGACATAGCCAACATTGTATTGATCGAGTTAATTAATCGGCAGATCGGTTGGTAGATACCAGTAGCGTTTCCGGTGAAGGTTGATCAATACTCGATTATTTGATAGTAAGTGACAGATGCAATGTTATGATTAATGAGAACGGTAGTCTTGCATAATTCTCTATCATGACAATTTTTGATGTTTTATACCATCTAAGAAGAGTTTGAATTATTTATACATAAGAAAACTTGATGTACGTATGGAAAAATATTGACACTTTTAAGAAAATGTAACAATAATAAAGTTATCATAAATTCTAGTAGGCTAGGCATAAAACGAAAAAAAAAAAAATTAACGTCTACCCCTTTAGGGTTAGCTTGTGGCAACAGGTACGAAGCCTGTTGCCCGAAAGTGAGGGAAGACAGGTGACAAGGCACATCGTAGGCGGGAGTGCGGACGTAGATCCCGTGCTTTCGCCAGCGAACGTAGGGAGGAGTACCGTCAGGTTTTAGCCGGTAAAAGTCCGGCATAACTTGCAACGACTCCCCATGGTGGCGCAGGTATCCACGAGGATTTCCTGACGTTAAAAAAAGTGCTACATAAAATTTACAACTCATTTAAGGGTCACTGTATACGTTTCTATAATAAACTCCCAGAAGACCTTTTAGAGATGTCACTTAATAAATTCAAATTCTTTACTAAACTAATTGAAAATTCATACTGTTATTTGAAAGATTACTTATAGGATAAATAATCGTGGGAGTGAATGAATTGCTTTAAGCTAACTTTATTAAATTATTTTTGTACTGTAATGATGACGGCAAAAAAAGATACGCGACTGAGTTTGTCGTGGGTTCTTCTCAAGCACGAAGGAGCCTCTAAACCTTTAGATTGTTATTCGTTCGTTAATATCATCAATAGTTGTACATTGGCATTTTAATTTAAATTGGATTTGAAAGTGTTGCAAAAGCCTACTTGAATTGTAAACTAGATATTGTTTTCGGTTTTGTTCTTATATAAAGCATTTATATTGGAAAGACAGTAGAATGTAGTTATTCCTGAATGGTTGTTTTTGTACAATATAGTCTTCGGCCGTGTCTAGTTACCATTTTTACAGTAAATATATGCTGCTAAGCAAAAACAATGTGTTTTGGTACGATGCTGCGTAAAAAGCCTTTGCAGTGTAAAATGCTGGGTAATTTACTTTTTACCCGCGACTTCGTCTGCGTGGAATGATTTTTTGGTAGAATTTTCATTACTTAAGGCAAATTGTTTTATAAATGAGAAACATACCCGCACTGCCATTTGAAGGTGGAATTTCCTAAACTTTATTTTTGATAGATTCCATAATGTCAAAAAAATTTTTACTAAGTTTTACATACCACAAAAGATATAGTTTGTAAATGTGAAGTTTGAATTGTTTTTTTAATCCGAAATTTTTGATTTTTTTTAATTAACACCCCCGCAACCGCCCATGCGGGTAAAATTTCGTAAAATCCGTTCTTAACTGACCTCTACTCGCCAAAGGAATATTCCTACAAAATTTCAAGTATCTACGCCTTTTGGTTCCAGAGATATAGTGATGAATCAATAGATACCTGGATATCTTATATATAGATATACCGTATTTACATATATCATCACGTAACAGGTGAGATTACAATCACAAAACAGCAATAAAAAATGCTACTGTATTTTTAGTTAAATTTTCATAATTTACTACTGTAAAGTATGAAAATATAACTGAAAGTGTTTTGTGAAAAGTAAAATTCAATATATTTAAAGATAAAATTATTTAATCAATTATTTAAAAGCTTGACAATTAGATAGCACATTACTATATTTGTTATATCCTTAAAACTTCACTGGATATAACATTGTTGTTAATATTATTAAAAATTAATACGATTATTCGGGTCAAAATGATAAAAACAAATGACAGCGATAAATTTTTAACGAAATGTATATATAAGCAGATAGAAGTAATAAGAGAACGTTGTGGAATAAAAGAAGAAGTAGTGACTAAAATTGAGAAAGGTATGCTTAGATGGTTTGGCATGTATAGAAAATGAATGAAAGGAGACTTACAAAAAGGATTTATGAGTCAAGAGTGAATGGGAAAGTTTGAAGGGGAAGACCAAGGCGAACGTTCCTGGACCAAATCCAGGACATTTAAAATAAGGGCCAGGTCAAGAGTACTTTAAACCGACGAACTTGTATGAAAGGTTTAATGAGAATGAAAGGACCGAAGGAGATATGCAAGGATCGTGACAAGTGGAAGGACGTCGTCTCTGCCTACCCCTATGGGAACAAGGCATGATGCTATGTATGTATGTATGTATAAAACTTTACTTTAAATTATAACTACATCTTCAGTATATAGAGAGTTGATTAAGAAAATAATTTGCCTTTTTATATCAACTTGTCGGTTCTAAATTCTAGGCTTTTGTCTACCATTTGTCACTATTGGGGTTTTTGATTAATATTTTCTTTATAAATTTTCACTATAGTTTATAATTTCCATATATATATGTATGTTTGAAATTTTTAATCGTAATTAATATATTTCTCCATTCATGTTAAAGTACAAAAAATACAAAATCTTTATTTATTAACAATTAAATGAATACCATGAATAACATTGGTAAATTACGATATTAATACAGCTTTTGAAAATATAAATACATTAATTTAATTATTTTACGAAAAATTGCACCACCTGTGACGGAGTCGTCCTTACATAAAAAGTTTATATATTTAAAATTTATTTAAAGATATACCTACATATACGTAATATATAAAATTTCCCTGTCACAATGTTAGTTAGCGTACTCCTCCGAAACGGCTTTACCGATTTCTACCTAATTTTATATGCGTATTCAGTAGGTCTGAGAATTGGCTACTATCTATTTTTCAAACCCATCAGTGATAATGGTTGTTCACCCGTAATATTTTTTTTAATTTTTGAACGAACTTTTTTGTTATTAGTTTTTTTATGATACAGCACACAAAAATACATACATCCCTAAATTTTCATCTTTCTATCACCAACCCCTATTTTTCAATAGCGATAATTATTTGGCAAAACAACGTTTGCTGGGTCAGCTAGTGTATATCTAAAAATAATGAAATTCATAAATGTATTCAGAATAATTATTTATATACATACTTTTTTATTAGTTATATTTTTAGGCAACCTTTAAAAATGTTATTCATTGTAAAAAGTTTAAAAACATAAAATTTTAAAAATAGAATATCGAAGATTGTTAATATTTGGATTTAATGAAAATTTGGCGGCAATTTACACAAGATGGCGAATGTTTTTCTGTTGCATTTTTTAAAAACTAATTCTGTTTTAACTCTTAAAATAGAATTTTGTCTGATTTCTAAAGTGGTGAAGCCTTAAATATAACTTTATTAAGATGGACAATACAAAATTTGTATCGAAGTGACGTGTGTGTGTATTGATTTCACCGAATTCAGGAAAGGGATGAATTTTAACATTTGAAGTGAATCTTCTTTAGACGTATGAGGGTAAAAATGTTACTGATGTAACGCGTGATTAGCGTCACAATTATGTGCAGCGTTTTTTATACTAATTCCTCTGAAGATTATGTAGTTTTTATATTTACATATAAAATGTGTCATTTTAATTTGTCACTAGTCATTTAATATATTATTAGTCATAAAATAAAAATATTCCATTTTGCATTTTTATTTACGATTCGTCATTTGAGATTTAAATTAATTATTTGTATTAATTTTCGACACTTTTAATATTTTAATGACAATTAAATTCATTAATTTCCCAACATATCTTCCCTTATCCCCTCCCTTATGTCTCGTAAATCTAAAGTTTTATTTTTGTACAAATATAAACAAGACTTAAAAATTTGTTTGCCAAAGAAGTTTCACTTCTGACATGTTTAATAATTCGTTTAAATAATATTTACAAATAACATGAGGCAATTTTTGCAATCGTCATTTAAAAATTTAATATACTATTTTTCATAAAATATAAAATAAAAATATTTCATAAACTCTCTTTTCTAAATTTTATATATGGCATTTTTCTTTACAATACAATTTGGATTCATTTTCGACACTTAATATTTTAATGACAGTTAAATTTATTAAATTCCTTTTTCCCTCACTTTAAGTCTCGAAAATCTAAAGTTTAAGATTTATATAAATATAAACAAGACCTAAAAATTAGTATGCTATAGAAGTTTTCACTTCTGACATGTGTACTTTGCACGCACTTCTAGTTTTTCATTATATCGATAACCATAGATTGCCTATATTTATATTATCAATATTTTTTTTAATTTACCAGAGAGCTATAAGCCTTTCTTTTAAATGAAAAATGGCGGACAATCTAGCAGATCACTTGTTGTTTTGATTGCGACCGTTATGGATATCAAGAGTGAATAAAAAGAAATGACTATCACTTCAAGATTAATCTTTTTCATCTTGTGATATAATAAAAAAAAACGGAATTATTGAAAACTTCAAACTTGATGTATTGGGCCGTATCCAAGACCATTTCGATGATTTGACAGCCATGTTCAATTGTAGTTATATAAGTGTTGCTTAGTAAATTCATCTGAAAAGATATTCCAGCCTCTATCGAAATGTGAAACTATTTTTTGCCTATTTTCATTTAGTTTTTATAACCGCAGATATATTTGAAAGAGCTAACACATGTACAGCCTTTCAGGGATGACAAATGCGTAGTTATATACTTTAACTTCCCACTCACGAATTTATCTGCGTAGAGTTACTAAATTAATGTACAGATTAATTTTAAATGTTTGTGAAATTTAGTGTGAAGTTCATGTTAGGCAATGATGTGTCTGACGCAGTCTCATAGGAGACTAAAATACTTCAATAAGCAAAAAAGCTTTTGCGATAATATAATATTTAAGGAATCTATCCAGTAATGACGCAAAACTTTGGCACTTAAAATATTAAAGAGAATACACATAATTACTTACAAATACATACAGAAACTTTAAAAATTAAAACTAATTAAGTTATGCTACAAACATCAAAAGGTAAAAGCTTTTTTGCAAGCAATCTCTTTCAGACAAACTTTGTATGTAAGTAAAGGTAATTAGCAGCCCGTTAACGTCCCACTGTTGGGCACAGGCCTCCTCACTCATATGAGAGAGGGTTTTTAGAGCATAGAACCACCACGCTGTTACACTGTGGATTGGCAGGCATAGTACACAAGTGCGCTCTCGATTCCTTCACTCTCATAGTCGGATGAGACGGAAATCCGACACATCTGGAGAGAGATCAGGCGCAGGCCCGTCGGCTTAACGTGCGTTATTTGCCATTAAAATAAATAAAATTGTCGAAAATTAATTCAAATAATTTATTGAAATCTCAAATGAAAATTAGTATATAAAAATGCCCGTCTATTTTCGACAATATTAGAAATTATTAATAAAATTTTGTTTCTGAATTTCAAATTTAGGAAAGATAATTTTCTTTTTATTAATTATTTGACGACGAGTGGCAAATTAAAATGTTATTTTTAAATATTAAAATTACCTTCAAAATAATTAGCACAAAAAACGCTGCACATCTTCGTGGCGCTAATTACGCGTTTCATGTGTTAAAAATTTACCCCCATGCACCTAAAGAAGTTTCACTTAAAATATAGTCTTTTATAATCTTTCAATAATAACCAATTTGATACATTATATTATGTTATATATTCTTTAGAAAAGTAGTTATAGTTATAGAGGAAAACAATATAGCGCGTTTTTATAACTCTGCTATATGAATTTGTTAATTGTAACATAACTTCTTAATTTTGACGAGTAAGTTTAGTTTTATGACATTACTATGACAATTTAATAGACACTGCAATATTACAAACTCCTTAGTAAAACAATGTAATACATACTTAAGAAAATAAAAATAAAGGATAAAATATCGATATATTTCTTATGAAAAATTCTTCACTTTCTTCGTTATTGACGTGCTTAGTTTTTGCGGAAACGTGCAAAAAATACTACGGGAGGAATTTTATTGAAAAACTACGTTTATACCTAAAAAAGATACTATATAACAAACAAGCAATTTTCACGGTTTTTATTGCACTTTTTGTTAATAGCACAATATCATTGATGTTATAATGAAATAATTCTGTCAGTTGTGACGTAATTTGTTTTTGCAAAACGATATTACAATTAGGCATGTCGGTAACATCGTGAATTTTTTTTAATTATATAATACCTAAGTTTTGATGCTCCGTATTTGTCCTGCAAGTGGTATTGGATTCGTTTCCCGACAGAGCAAATTTATAAAATTAAGCAAAAAAATCGATATTATATCCATAAGGCACATTTGAATGTCCAAATACAGTAATTTTCTGTCGAAACTTTGCACGAAAACAGCATGTTTTGTCTATCATATAATACATTGATTTCCAATTTTTTTTATTGCTGACAGATTAACGCTTGGCTGTGATCACGCCTGATGGTAAATGATGATACAGTCCAAAATGGAAGTGATCTTGAGACTTGATCAAATAAATTAGAAAATGTAATAATCTTAAATTTGTCCTACCAGACCGACTCCTGGTCTGTGAACCGCAGAATTGTTAAAGAATTTGTGTATAAATATCTAAATCCGCAAATCTTTGAGATGTGGTGTTAAAAATAAATGCTACTCATTCCATAGACAGCGTTTGAGACAAATAACTGCGACTCTCGTCCACGTGCCTTCGAAAAACTTTTGATTTTTTGACCATAAAGCCCGTAAGCCCGTTCTTATAAAGCCTTATTGTCACCAGGAAAATTGAGGGATAAAGGATTATTCAAATCCGCACTGCTCTCAAAAATTAGAACTCAGATGCAGTCCATTTCGCGGAAAATAAAAAAAGATGGCGTAGCATGGAAAAGCAAAACTATCATGAGAGGTCATGATCCCTAGCATTGTGAAAACGAAGCATAAAGTGAGATCTAAATCCGCGAAATAACCTTAACAGAACACCTAGAAGTTTTCTGACAAAAAATTTGTGTATGAATGAATAGCTAAAGTGCTTTTTGTTTCGGCCAATTGGGTATAGATCAAATCGGTAATCGTGAAAACTAAACATAAAATCATTGCAATGCAGATGCTTGAATTCTTAGAAGTAATTTTTTTCTAATGCACCTTTACTTAGAACCGCTATTGTTAATCGTTTATCAACGGAGATACAGTAAAAAAATAATGTAGTACTTATATCTAAGAAGTGAATAGCCAATTTTAGCGTAAAGAATTGATACTGTAATATGCAATAGAATACTGTGGTACAGTAGCGGTAGAATAAACGTAGTCTAGTACCATTTTTGTATTGCTGAGAGGTTATCGCTGATGTCACCTGATGGTAAGTGATGATACAATCAAAATGGAACCGCGTTAACCTGTTAAGAGATAATATACTTCCTTTATGATTCTATACAGTATTATACCGAATGCAAATTTTTGCTTGGCGCAGCGGGTAGGATACTAATCTAGCTACAGTTGAAGTCTCCCACCGTCCAGATTTAGAGATATTAGAAAATTTAACTTCTTAAATTCGGAAGCGAACCCATAACCTTTGATAGCAAAGAAAAATACAAGAATAAATTCTAAGTTTTAAGCAACTTAGTTGTAATAAAAAGTACTTGTAATTGTGCCTGAAATATGGACGCTGAAATAGCGAACTGATATTTTATAGTATATTGTATACTAGATTATAATGTTATATGATAAATAAAGAAATAAATCAGATACATGTATTACAAAATATGTATTTACATGCGTTTACAAAGTATTTCTTTGATGGCACAAGTGAGATAGGTCGCCCAACTTAGGTCAAACCTAACTGTTTCATAGAATCAGACATCAAAGTGTTTTCTATGGTTTATCTAGATCCTGTATTAGGAAATTATAATTCGTAGTATTCTTTAACTAGTATATTTTATTAATCCCGAGGTTACTGGTACATGAATGTATACAAATAAGATAAATACTGAGACTTCGTGTGCAATTTCACAATTAAAAATTCGTACTGAATGCTAACATTATACTTTTATTATTTAAAAACTCAGTTGTGAGAATGTTTATCTATTCGTTATGCTATTTCTTTTCTCTCTATTTTAACACTGTTTCTATATGTCTCTGTGGAGAAGTAGGTTTCTATAAGACCAAAAAAGAATAGGATCTTCTTTGGTGTCTTTAAATACTTTTGCCATGAATTATGTTATGTGTTCTTATCTATTGGAACATTCGTCAGGTTTTAGATTTATATATTGCGTTGAAGCCTATTTTGGACTTGATTTACTGATTTAACTTACTTCGTCAGGTTCAACTGCCACAGGTCCTTATGAACCGTGATCAAACTCGTTTTTGGGTCTTTCTTTCCCCTTCTCCTTATATTATATTATTTGTTTGTTTGAGGAAAATAGGTTATAATCTATTGTATCTTTTTCTCTGAAATTCATGCGCGTCAGTTTCTTATACACTGTAATCACGCACATTATTTTGGTGTCTTCGTCTCTCCTTCTTCTTCAACATCAGGATGCTTAGTCTTCCTTAGCCCTGTTGGACTCTATTCGATTATGTCTACTACTACTAGATGAGAGATAAAGGAAGCTACTTCATCTATCCCTTCATCGTAGATATGAAAAGGCACTCATCCACGATATGGTTGTCTCATCTTCGCCTCAGCAAAGTCTCCTTCTTAAAAAACATTACACATTATTTATCTATATGATTATCATTATCATTCTTATCTATCGAGATGTTTATATTTCAATTTTTTACCAACTTAGATTGTATTATCGATCCAACGCTAATATTCACTAATATATAAAAATCTAGTGTCATTAGTGTTTGTTATGGAACTCCTCCGAAATGGTTTGATGTCTTTTTGTGTGTATTATTGATCTTTCTACCTCCATCTTCCATATTTTAATTTCGATATATTTTTGAGTGATTTTTAATAACCAATACAAGTATAACTTCATTCCCAAAATTGCCTAGTGACAATTCATGATACTAACAATGACGGCATCACATCAAAACAAGCATAATATATATATAGTTGTGTAAACAGTTGACTTTTATTATGGCAATTAAATAACCGAGTATCCGAATATGACTCAAAATTTCTTTTTCACAGCTACAAAAACATTGAAGCGGCCCGCTTTGTATGTCACATTACCGCAGTCGGTTTGATCAGGTGTAGGAGTAAATCTTATTAACATTTAAATGGTGATCACGCATAATCAGGTGGATTTGATAACTAAAAAAGATGCTGCTTAATTAGTAGACAAATGCCACAATATATTAATGGGGTATTTAAACCGGCTGAAACATTATTACATTCCGTTTACAATTTCAAGACACTTGTTAACACTTTGCAGGACATGAATATTGTTAGGTTTCGAACAAATTAATAATATAATTTTGATGTAAAAGATGCCGTGGTGGCATGTTGGTTAGAATCTTTTAATATTATTTTGGATTAACTGATCAATTAGGTGTTTCCTGCATAATTGCGGTTGAATTTCTTTCAAAAGTAAAACGAGCCGAAGCCCAAGCCTAATAATTAGCCGAAACAAACACAAATTAATTAAATAACATGTTTTTTTATAAATAACAGTACTTCTTCATTCATTTGTTGAAATGTGGCAATTTACAATTACTAACAGAAACACCAACTTTCTTATATAGACCGATATCAACAATATACTTTTGAAATGATTTTAGAAAGACATAAGACATATGTAAGAAAATGTTATATATGTCGCAGTGCAATAGTCTGTGGAATGCTGGCGCCATCTGTCTATCGGCGTGGGGCAGAGTCAATAGTGACAACCCGACGCGCGTCTCTTGATAGTTCTCGGATGACGGTCTGCCAGAGCGGTCAACTGTTGAAACTGTCGCGTTCCCAGCTATTATCACTAATGAGTTTGCGTAAATTGATATCGGAAACATTAAGTGATTGAACATTATAATCTGAGTTAATTAATAAAGTGTTTGATTGCAACAACATTACCCGCCAACGCCCACAGTATGGAAATTGAATTATAGATGCCACGAACAAAGATGTCGGCGGAAAACCATGTGCCCCTATGCTTTATGCTCCTACACATATTTCTTTATTTTATATTATTTATTAGGAAACCAACAGGATACATTTATATATTGATATAACAACAAGACCCTTAATGTCAGTAAAAATTGTCGACCTACTTATAGGCAAACTACAAAACCAGAAGAAGGAAAGTAAAATTCTAATTATAAATAAAAATATATACTAAAGAGAAAAATTCATTAGTAATAAGACAAACTAACATAAACTGGGCTAAAAAGTAGTCCTTAATATTGACAAAGCTGTCAATAAAAATGTTTATAGTGTTAATACTCTTGTAGGTATTTATCATTCTGTTGATAAACGCAGAAATAATGAGATTCGTTTTAGAGATGCTGGCTATTAATGGCATGTAGTTTTTTACCGTACTATTTGGCCTAGGGATTCTTACAGCTATTTTGTTCAATGAAATCGGTGAGTCAATAGTCTCGTTTAACAGTTTGTGCCAAAAACAGATCCAGCAGCTTTCTACGATCAGATACGGTAAGTAACTTATAATACGAGTAATACAGTTTAGAATAGTAGCTGGAATTAACATTATAACGTGTTCTATCACCAGAACTAACGTTTATTAGTGATTATATTAGTGGTTCCGTTGCCTCCTTTTGCGAGGATGTCATCTCGTTGATAGAGGAAATGGCGAGAGAAAGGGAAAGTGCTGCTGATGCCCGCCCTTCGAAGGAGGAGGCCGGGTGGTAGGTCTTTTTGAACGCCTCTTGCCTCCTCCTTAAAGCACTCTTTGCCGGTTGCATCCGGAAGTGTCAGAGCGAACGCGCAAGGGAGTCGCTGGGTTTTAGTGGGTATTCTGGCTAAGCTAGCGAGTCCCACACTCCCTGCCCTCGTGATAGAGGTGCGTCAAAGCATTTTCCAGCTGAAAAATGGGACTCTAAGCCACCAAGCTATATTCGAGAATACCAATGCGTTAAAGAGTATTATATAAAACTATTAAACAAATCTAGATGGGTTCATGATCAAGCCAAACCTTTCCACTGTTTTTTGATTTAGAAATAAGACCTGTTATTTACAAAAACAGGTTATAGATTTTGACGTCAGGCTACCAATAATTTATCGTAAAAGTAACAGTTTTTATAATTGATCTGGTTAAACTATATCACGATGCAAATATACGAATAAATTACCCGAATCTGTCCGGCTTTTATGAACGTAAATTATTTTATATTTCTCTGTTTTATTCATGAATAAAGTGGAAACAGTTTTTATTAGAGACTTATGACTCCATCTTGCTTCTAAACGCACTGCGATAGTGATCGGTGAACAAATTATGAGATGAGATTATCTTTAATTGAACATTAGCGAGAATATATATTCTACTAATGCGTTATAAAATATCTTAATTATGTAAGTTTACACGAATACCTCGTTTTTTTATACTGATACGGTAATATATTATATATTATATTACACTAAACAAAGCCCGACGTGCTATGTAATGCCATCCTTGCATATTATAAAACAAAGTCCCTCGCTGTTCACGATAAAGTCAAAAACTAAAGATCGCATCTTCACTAATAGATACACTGATTTATGAGGAAGGTTTAATTATATAATTTGTCAAAGTTTTGTCTAAACTTATTGAAATATAACGATAATTGTTGAAAGCGTCGGAGAAATGAAGCAATTTTGTCGACAACGCTGCCTTAACCTTTAGAGATGTATCAAAATAATGCATATTAGGATATTCGTCTTTTATAGAACTACAAAAATTTCTTTTAAGGATAGCTCACTAAACCCATTCTAAAGAAATGCTCATGGACTGCTTGATAATTGGAAAGAAAAATCAGATGCGCAGTGTATTTGTATATATTTATTAACTAAACCGACAGACATCCATACTATATATGATCCTATAGGATCCAATATCCCAGATTGAAACAAATAACAGGTTTACAAAATTTCATCAAAATCGGGTAAGTGAGTTCGAAGAAGAACATTGATTTATTTCCCGTTATAGGAATTTTATACAAGGTATTAGAAGACTGCTTCCGAAAACGAAGACAGGCAATAGTACTATTAACAAAAAAATCGATCCTGATTTAAAAAATATCATATTTTTAAAACGTTTTATTCGCATTATTTAAAATTATAGTTTCAGAAAAAATAGATTACTAAAAAACCAATAATGAAACAAAATCAAAATCAGCTGACGCTGGGGTCAATGAACGCTCGCGGCTGGCGGCTGTATATGTAAAACTATTAAATTGAGTGAAAGTGCGAAAAACTGTCGTTCCAAGCCAGTGCGTTCGTTGGTCCGAGTGTCAGCTGATTTTGGTTTTATTTAATTGCTGGGTTTTTTTTACTACATTATGTATTTTTATGAACTATGGTGTTAACTAATACTAATAAAAATATGATGTTTTTTAATCAGGATCAATTTTTCTTTCGTCTCATCATCAAAGGTGTTAGTAGTATCGCCTATCTTCATTTCGGAAGCGGTCGCCTAATACCTTGTACCAGTATATTATATTCGGATATAGTTCTATATTTTATTTTAATAGAAATGTCCGTCGAACTTGATTTTGTTTATAGGAATAATATTAAGATAAGAAATTGTAACAGATCAATATCACGTATGGCGTTTGTATATATTTAATTTATTGTAAAGTGCTCAAAATGTTCGGATTCCATTTATAAAATATAAATTAAAAAAGCATGCATGCAAAGTACACATGTCATTTCCGAGACTTAGAGGGAGGGAAAAGGGAAGATATGTTAGGAATTTAACGAATTTAACTGTCATTAAAATATTAAATGACTAAATTATACATTAAATTTTGTTTTTGAATTTAAGATTTATGAAATAGAATTTATGAAATATTTATTTTTAATGAAAACTGACCTTCAAACGAATTAGCATTAAAAACGCTGCACATCTTTGTGACGCTAATCACGCGTTCGATAAAATAAAAAGAGATAAGTTGTAAACATGTCCCCAACTTGCCATAGCGGGAATTGAAACCGGTACTTTTGCTATCGAAACGAGTAAAAGTAAGTAATTAGTAGCCCATTAACGTCCCACTGCTGGGCACAGGCCCCCTCACTCTGAGGAGCGAGGGTTTTTAGAGCATAGACCCACCACGCTGCTCCAGTGCGGATTGGCAGGCATAGAACACAAGTGCACTCTCTACTCATTCACTCTCATAGTCCCATGTGACGAGAATCCGTCACGACCGGAGAGAGATCAGGCGCAGGACCGACGGCTTAACGTGCTCTCCCAGGCACGGGGATGGACCACACCGCCAACTTCCCAACTTCGGGCAAATATTGAGAAAATCTTATTAGAAACCTGAATATCTGTTTTTGAATTGGCTCGACCCGGGACTCGAACCCAGGACCTCATGTCTGTAGTCGACCATGCTAACCACTAGACCAATGAGACAGTTCGAAACGAGTACAAGGAAGTAGTTAGTTTATCTCAAGTTCAAAAAGCGTTAATTTACGGTAAATTTTCACTAACTAAATAATTTCCTATCAAAGTTTTCGTTTTAACGAGTCATTCAAATGCCACATTACCCACTTTTTTATGTAAGCGTACAATTTAATTTGTATTTTTATGAATTTGCTTCACTAGTGCATAGTAAGGCGCAGTACGTAATTAAAATCAATTTAATAGCATATAAAATGAATAAAATCGCTTAATGACAGCAATGCCGGAAGAAATAAAAACCTCTTTCTTCTCTTTAAGTATAAAGTTATTTATTTTTTTATGACAGGTTTGTATTTAAGCGTCGTGATACAGTTTGAGATGGATAACCTGAACGGGAAAGAGGTTTAAGCACTAACTCTCAACTTATTATAAAAATTAAAAGTGCCTGCGTACAAAGTACACATGCCAGAAGTGAAACTTCTTTGGCCAACTAATTTTTAAGTCTTGTTTATATTTATACAAATCTTAAACTTTAGATTTCCGAGACTTAGAGGGAGGGAAAAGGAAGATATGTTAGGAATTTAATGAATTTAAGTAAGTAGCAGCCCATTAACGTCCCACTGCTGGGCACAGGGCTCCTCACTTATATGACAGAGGGGTTTTAGGGCATAAACCTGCTCTGCTCCACTGCGGATTGGCAGTATGATGAAGTGAAGTGAGTAATGAATTTAATTGTCATTAAAATATTAAAACTTAATACAAATAGTTTATTGAAATCTCAAATGACGAATTGCAAATAAAACTACCAAGTGTTTTTTGTCAATATTAGAAATTATTAGTAAAATAAAATTAATAAAGTTTTTCAATTTAAAATTTAGAAAAGAGAATTTATGAAATGAAATATTTTTATTTTATGAAGAATAGTAAATTAAATCATTAATTGCCACATGTTATTTGTAAATATTAAAACTACCTAACCTTCAAAGGAATTAGCATAAAAAACGCTACACATCTTCATCTGTAAAAATTTTATTCTCTTGCGACTAAAGAAGTTTCACTTCAATAAATATACGTTGTTATCTGAATAAAGTTTTGTAAAAATTTATAGAAATAATATAAAATTAGAGTGGCGGAAGGCTTCGGTCGTGGGTACTTAACAACCTACAAGAAAGATGTGCAACTAAGCAAAAGTATTGCGGTCTGGTATGATGCTGTGTTGAAACAATAACAGATAAATTAACTCGCTTCCATCTCAGACTGTTTCACCACTTACTATTAGGTGAAATTATTGTCCAGCACTAATTGAAATGTAATATAACCTAAAAGTATAAAACTATTAAGTATATAGGAAGCTAGATCAAAATATGCTTAACTTTTATAAGGCTGGACCGTTTTTGATCAAGTTTTTTTCAGGTAGATTTAGGAATGGTTTTAGGTTAAAATTAGATCCGTTAATTATTATTTTGGTAAAGTTTAGGCTCTTCTAGTAAATTAAATTAAAAAAAAACAACTTTTGATTGATTACCGTTACGTATAAATTACAAGCACGGTTTTAGATTATTATATAGTAGAACGTTAGTTCATTTATAGATAAAGAAAAAAAAAATAAATGAGATACTTAAAAATGTGAAAATACTTTTATGTCGACATATAACCTGTAGCTAAGCAGTGTAATCGACTTTTATATATAATGTATATGTGTATACTTTTATAAATATAATACACGAAAATATAAAATTGACATCCAGTGGTTTATTGATACATATGTGATACATTCCAAACAACATGGACCTACAATTTAATCTGATTTCACATAGAAATTTTACACTTTAAATGTGACCGAATTTTACATACAAATATGACACGTACAAATAATTAAATGAACATGCAGTTATATTGGATTTTACATATAATTATGAACCTGCAATGTATTTGACTTTTACATAGAAATATTACACATACAAAAAATATGTACTCGTACATGAATTTTCATTGATTTTTATATACAAATTTAAATATGTAATGTAATTAACTTTTGCTTATTAGCGTTAGCTTAGTTTAATTCACTTTTACATACGTAAAAATTTAAATATTGACTTGAATCTACTTAATATACAAATGGAATACAAACAACATGTACATGCAGTTTAATTAACTTTTATATTTAAATGTAACACGTAAAAATATAAATAGAAAAAGTAGGTAAGTAAGTAGCAGCCCATTAACGTCCCACTGCTGGGCACATGCCTCCTCACTCCGAGGAGCGACGGTTTTTAGAGCATAGACCCACCACGCTGCTCCACTGCGGATTGGCAAGCACAGTCCGACGTGACGGGACTGCAATATAATCCACTCTACATACAAAGAACACGTATATGTATATGTAGTTTTAAATACGAATGCAATATGTAAAAAAATTAAAATATTTTGCTGTAATGTCATCCACTTTACATACAAATGTAACATAAAAAACTTGTATATGAAGTTTAATTGACTTTTACATATAAATGTACATGTGGACTAGTATTATAAATAAAGCAGACAACATTACGAAATCAAACAGTCACACATTGAAAAAAAAATCAAAATATTTCTTAATGATTTAGACTACAATGCAACAGAAAATATGTTAATTTAATTACATACACTTACACACATGCACGCACACACACACACACACACACACACACACACACACACACACATACATACATACATACACACACACAACCACTAATATTAATATCTCTGCCATCTATCTCATGTTTTAGTTTTAAATTAAGTTTTCATTTTTTAATTTTTCCTTAACTAACTAGACTAGGCGTAGATTAAATTTTAAACTTGGGAAGACACTGACCCTTAAGTCACGGGCTTACCTAGTTTAGGGGTCCAGGCTATTTTAATTCTGTATCATTCTTTTTATGCCCAAATAAATAAAGTTATTATTATTATTATAATTGACTTTAACATAAAAGTGTTACACGTAAAATACACATGGATATTCAGTAATGTACTCACATTCCTGAACTAAAATTTTATGGTCAATTTAACTCGAACAAACTTTTATGAAAAGCAAAGCGCATAAAAATAGTGCTTACATCTTATCGCTTCCATAATTCATTTGGAATTCCAGCTATTGAATACTCCGGTATGGTAGATAATGTTGTGGGTATAAACTGATATTATACGGTTACACTTCGAAGCTAATATTAAAATTTACACAAAAGGTGCCAATTTTCCGCTGCGTGGTGATATTAATAGTTGCGAAACTCGACAGCGAAACATTTTTTTGCTTTGTTTTTGCATCAAACTGTTTGCATTTGGATGCTCCCCTAAGTTGTAGTTGCACGAACACCTGCGTGGCGAGACTTTCACGTATTTGATTTGAGTTTTAAAAATACCGAAGATTTCCTTTTTAATTTTTTATCTCTTATAGATTATTGAACGTAGTCTCACCTGGCGAGACCTCACATCTAAAGAAAGTTACGTGTACAATATTTTTATGAAAAACCTTACATTCTGGGCTTCTGGATCTTACGGCATACTGTTTAGGGGCTAAGGCGGCGGACATTGAAACTATATTTATTTTCCAAAAAAGAGCAATACGTGCCATATATCAATTAGGATCTCGTGCTTTTCTAAGGTATACATTCAAAGAAACATCAATTGTCACAGTACTCTTGCAATATATATTGAATATTATTCATTTATACAGCAAAAAAAATGAAAACGTTTCTATAACAAACTCTCAGAAGAAGTTACAAAGATGTCTATCGGGAAATTTAAATCTTTCATTAAAAGAAAGCTAATAGAGAAATCATTTTATAATTTGAAGGAATATTTAGAAGACAAAAAATCGTGAGAGTGAGTGAATTTAAAACATATATTGTAATGATGATGACATAAAAAAGTACAGCCGACTGAGTTTGTTGTGGGCTCTTCTAGGATGCTGTAATAGGCCTACCTAAATAAAGATATTTTGACTTTGACTTTGAAATATACAACTTTAATACAATAAATAAAAAGGCACTTGCTATCCCATATATTACAGTGATGAAGCAAAATATTACTTATTGCAACATACATAACTGTCTCTAAAAGTGTAACCGTCCAGTTTCTTTCTGGTTTCTTTTCATCGGATTCAACTTTCCGAACCGGTGGTTGATTTGTTACCAACAGACAGACTACTGACTATTCAAAAGGGCTTTTTAAACCTACTTGACAAAAGAATATTTTGATTTTGCTTTTGATTAGTGACAACGATAAGGTAATGAGCTAAAGAAGCTATAGATAATGTCTTTCTGTGATTTCTATACACAAACCTTTCCATACAGTAGTTTTTTTAAACTATCACAGGCTGAAATAGTCCCCTAGTTTTAACATTTTTCAAAATGTATTTTCCTGAGAACATAAATCCCAAACACAAATCTAGGAAAGTAAGATGTATACACAAGCTTATAAAGATAGATACATTATAAATTTAATGTAGTCCATGAAAGTCTATGTAAAATGTTTACATAAATAGTTATAGAGGTAGGTTACTGATTACAAAAATAAAATACCAATTTAAGAGTAATGAAATCGTCTCATGTTAACTTCAGTATAAATTAAGTGAATATATATGAGATTTTGTTATTAAATGTTTTATATATCCTACTAAAGACAACATTACAATAATTCAATTTATAACCAATTAATTAATAAAAAAATAAAAGTGCGTGCGTACAAAATACACATGACAAACTTCTTCGGCAAACAAATTTTTCAGACTTGTTTATTTCTGATTTCTGAGACTTAGAGGGAGGGAAAAAGGAAGATATGTTAGGAATTTAATTAATTTTATGGTCACTAAAATGTTGTGTCGAAAATTAATACGAATAATTTATTTAATTCTCAAATGACGAATTGTAAATAAAAATGCCACGTGTTTTTGTCATTATTAGAAAATATTAATTAAATTTTCTTTTTGAATTTAAAATTTAGGAAAATAGAATTTGTGAAATATTTTTATTTTATATTTCATGAAAAATAGTACATTTTTAAAAGACGAGTGGTAAGGTAAATGCTACATGTTATTTGTAAATATGAAAACTACCTTACCTTCAAACAAGTTAGCACAAAAACGCTGCATATCTTCGTGATGCGTTTCATCCGTAAAAAAATTACCCTCAAGCGCCTAAAGAAGTTTCACTTCAATAAATTATATCTATTGTAACAGTAAACTAAAAGGTTTAATTATATAATATTTGTTTGCGTAAAAATTTAAAAAAGACTAAGTCCCATGTACCAGGTAATTGGATACATAGCATAACGTTATTTAGTAAATAAATACTCTACATTCTCTTGATATCGGTAACAATTTTTATACTTTTTACAGGCGTGTGATTACTAATTTTATGTTAAGTGATGATATAGTCTGAGAGTTTAATGGGGTACTTTGGTCACATTATCGCTTTCTAGAAGGCATCGTATCGGAACGGGGAATCTTCGAGTTACGATGGAGTTGTAACTGGCCGTGGTTCAAGATTACGTAGAAAATTTATATACAGAATTAAGTAAATATTTTAAACTTGACACTGTGACATTTTCGTAGCTCTCAATCCTCTTGGAATATGGAGAAATCAGTGAATGTCTAAATAGGTTTATTTTTATCGCGAAAATTTAATTCGAAGATGGCATAATAAGCAGATAATATATCTGAAATTTCGATATAAAGTCACCAATTCATTAGATAAGAATGAAAAAAATAATGTTGAATCGTCAAGTGGAAACAGCATCCTTAATAATATTATAAATGCGAAAGAACTCTGTTTATTTGTCGCACTTATATGCCAAAACTACTCAAGACATTAATCTCGCTGCAGTGAAACATTGCAAATAGCTCATTAAAAAATTGTTGTGTAATAATTGGCCCAAATTATCAAACAATGCTACCCAAAAACACCGTTCCACGTGGACGAAGTTTCGGGCACAAGCAAGAAATATTTTAATTTAAACTAAACCCTGCTAGTTAAAAGTATAAAAAATTTGTATCGCATACATTGAATATTTCTGTTTTGTTTAATTATTAATGGGCCAAGTTCTCGCTTAGCATTTTATTTAAGAGTTAATTGCTCGTGTCAAGCACTTCAAAACTTGTCAATCGACCTTTAATTTCGCATAATTAATTAAAGTTCAGTCCCGTTTATGATCAATACGTAAAAGATAAGAGATCATTTGCATTGCTCTTTAATTAAATAAACACCGCTCGTAGCTACGGTAATGGAAATAGAATGAAGTCATAAAACCCTAAAACCTTATCGGTGAATAAATAAAAGAGAGAACCGAGCCGATCTCAATGCCAGTCAATACATTCTAATCAGTGATTTATTGGCCCTAATCCTCAGCAGAGCACAAATAAGCTATCTTGTCGACTTAATGTTATATCAGCTCAGGCGTGAAACTCCCGCGCACCACTAAGTGGTCCTTCCAGTTTCCACTCGAAATATTTTAATAAAGCCTCACTGCTCACGCACCCAAATAAAAACACGCACTCGCCGACATGAACTCGATAACCTCGCTCGATTACAACTCACCTAATTTATAATACTAGCGACACTAAGACTCTACATTTTCGCTCTAAACGGTGTTAATTTATTGACCGTGGGCAGATAATATCACTTTTTTCACCCATTATTGAAGCGATTACACCAGAAATTATACGTCGATGTCCAATTCCGAGTGTCTGATGATATGGTACAAGTCACACCATTATAGTACTTAATGCGAAACAAATAAACAACATTTTACTTTGTGTTTAAATCGAGCCCGGTCGTACGTTCTCAACGAAATCGCCTTACGGACTCGCCAATAAAAAGTGTAAAGTTATGAACAAGTTATGCCACTTGCATTAATTTCGATGCTTAACCTGATAAACAAATTATAGTATATTAACTTAATAGCTTAATTTATAATTGAATGTGTTACGATGTGTTCATAAGAAAGGCATTGTTACGATCGTACTTTAGCATATCTGGTCGCAGTTAACGACAAATTGCTCGGATACGTATAACTGTTGGGAAAGCGACACCGTAAGCGCCCGGGATACATTTTAATTTCGCTTGTTTTACGGACAAGTTAACGTATTAAATTTTTATAGTGCACCATTTCACCTGAATGCACTTACTGTAAATGTGTTCCACATAAAAAGTATATTATCAGGCGCCTTTCAATATCATTTTAAAATTTGTTATGCATATTAGAGGGGACGAAGCATCGCGCTCTGTTATAACGGACAGTGATTTCACAAAAGGGAAATTTCTCACGCTTGCTCAATGACCTATCTTTATAGTGACTTTTGCTTTTAATAAAATGATTTTCTAGTTCCTTCTTGTATTGTAATGAAATTGATAATAAGCAGCCCATTAAAGTCCCACTGCTGGGCACAGGCCTTCTCACTCATAGGAGAGAGGGTTGTTAGAGCATAGACCCACCACGCTGCTCCGCAGCGGATTGGGAGGCGTAATACACAAGTGTCTATTCCTTCACTCTCATAGTCCGATGTAGTCCGACACGATCAGAGAGGCTCTCCGAGGCACGGGGGTGGATCACACCGCCAACTTCCCAACTTCGGGCAAACATTGAGAAAATCTTATTAGAAACTTAATATCGAATTTGAATTTCTTAGGGCTTCGATTATTCGATTCTAGATGTTTCGGATCGTCAGTTTTCAGGGCTTCGATTCTAGATGGTTTGAGTCGTCAGTATTCAGTGCTCAGTGGTCTTTGGTTCTTGCAGGTACGGACGGTCAGTGTGCGAGGCCGGGTCTTTGGAGTTCGCTTCTTCGTAATCAATATTCGGGATTAGGTCTTCAGTTCTGTCGAGTTCTTCAAGGTTCACAAGCCGCGCTTAGTTATATGATCCACTCCGATAGGGAGTCTAAGGCGAAATGTGCTTGCAATTTTTTTTTCGGAGTATGTTTAGCTGTTAGCCCTACTGGCTTTTACGGCGTAATCAGAGGGAAGGACGGGGTCTTAGGAAAGCCGCCACTTTTCGAGTGCGAGCCCTTAAAAGTCCTCACTCTCATTGGAACGCTGCTCCAAGGGCGTCTCTTGCGATACCCAGCCTTGGCTTGGAGCAGCGTTATCATCAATCACATATAGGGGGGGTATTGAACTAGTTAAGAGAGTCCCCGGGAACGTGGTTGGAGACCAGAAATGCATGACGTCAGTAATCGGAGATCTCGACTCCACCGGTATAGTCGCTGTGTAACATTGTGTGTGTGTGTGTGTCGGGCTGTGCTTCCAAACTCTGGACGAGCCCTCTTATACAATTCTCTCTCGCGGCACGTATATGCGGCTGTGATGAGCAGAAAAGAGGGCGATCGCGGGTGTTGAGAAAGGTGCGGGAGGGGAGTCGGCGGTTGACCAATCAGGATTAGTCGCCGCCGGCGACGCCTCAGGCTGGGTGCTCCTGTCCGTAACACAATGTTTGACAAAGTGGTACGAGTGCTCGCTTTGCTAGCAGAGGTCACGGGTTAGATCTCCGGTAAGGTGAATAGGCAAAGGAGAGAGCACCCTGCAAAGACGCACCGCCAAGCAAGACATTTGTCTTCCAGTACGATGCTGTGTAGAAACCATAAGAGGTAAATAGCCTATTACCAGATTAATACGCTTCCATCGAAGATTGTATTATCGTCGTCGCTTCAACCGATTGATGTCCATTACTGGACATAGGTCTCACGTAAAGACCTCCACAAGGCCCGATCTTGTGCCGCCTGGCTGCAGCGGCTACCGGCGACTATCTTTATATCATCGGTCCACCTAGTAGAGGGTCAACCTACACAGCGTCGTCCTGTGCGGGGTCGCCACTCCAACACCTTCGGCACCCAACGTCCATCGGTCCTTCGAACTATGTGCCCCGCCCATTGCCACTTCAGGTTCGCGATTCGTAGGGCTATGTCGGTGACGTTGATTCTATTAAGGATCTCATCATTTCTGATTCGATCGCGTAAAGATACTTCGAGCATAGCCCTCTCCATCGCACGCTGAGTGACTCTGAGCTTCCGCATGAGGCCCATAGTCAGCGACCATGTCTCAGAACCGTAGGTCATCACTGGCAACACACACTGTTGTATTATCATTTACCATCAAATGTGATCAGTTTATAGCGCTTATCTGTCAGTAATAAAAAAATGACCATAACGATCACTCATTTTTGATGAGAAAACTTCTTTAGGCGCGTTATATACTTTATTTTGTGAGTATTGAATGAGACTGAAACGTCATGCTTGGCTATCTAAAGCTCGTTCGAGTAAAGCGATAGAAAAATTTAAATTAATCGCGTCACTGCGACATATTATTGCAATATTTAATGAATTTACTGGAAATATATTAAAAATAATAACTTATTTAAATTTATAATGATATTGCAAATATTATTAATGAATATTAAATGTAAAAATACTTGTATTTCGTATTATTAAATTTGCTATGATTAAGGTTTCATTTCTATTTAGTAACCTTAAGCCCACATTTTCTTTTTATTTAAGTTCTTCCTTACAATGTGTTGGTTGCTCCTAGTGCTATATGTGCAACTACCCACAAAAAATTTATGCTATCGTTGGAACTATAGTGCGAGAGAGAGAGCTATCTTAGCTTCGATTCCTGGCATGTGGAATGGTGGGAGACTTTTGCCCTTATAACAGAGATTTCAGTCAAGCGTTATCATGTCATCAATATAAAACATTCCAGTGAGTGAAAAGCTTTCTTCCCTCCTCTGAACTAAACAGCAATTTGAAACAATTCACAATTTCTTAGACTGTTATTATTTCTTCCAATTTTCATACCCAATATTCGAATTATTCCTTTGGTTGAGCTTTCTCACTGAAGTTATTATACCTATTTAACTCAATTATATTTAAATATATGATTAAGTTATGTTTTCAACTTAATATAATGATCCCTTCTAAGAATACATTTAGAGCAGTGTTAAAAGTGTGCCCACATTGCATGTTTTCAAAAGCTTTTTACATTACATTTGAATTTTAGAATGTTTTATAAGCTCTATTAGATCCCTCTCCTTCTGTATATACATACATTTATATCCTGTTAAAATCTGAATACGTTAATAAAATACTTACACACTTTAGTTAATTCTTTTTTCTGTCGTAGTGGATGACGCCGGTGTTTTCAAATATTAATTCATGTTATCACGAAAGCTCACGTAAAAAGTTTGAAGAATTTTTTCCTATAATTAACTTAAAGTACTACTTTCTCTTTAAATTGTTACAAGAACGAGTTAAATTTTATTAGATTATGAGACTGTAAAGTAAAAAATAACATATTTTTATATATCGTAAATCACTTTAAAGATATGCGTTGCATCTGTCGATTAATTTTTTTTTTTCATACAGAATGATTTCCGTTAAAATCGACTACCATTTTATAAATTTAAAGGTATAAATTCAAGATCAATAATCCTATCTTTTATTTCACATTAAACGATAGCAAACAGGTCGAACGAAATCAATCTCATTGACCTGTTATAAGAACTTCTTACACTCACTACATAGAAAGAATTGAATAAGACTTGTAACTGATGTTTAATTTCTTTCAAAACTAAAGTTTCCTCTTTACATAAATATGTACAATTGATTGAATTTAACAAATTTCCGTTTCAGTACCGGTCTCTCCATCTTCGTCGGGGGGTGGATCTGGCACTCCTTTGTACCCAGGGGCGGCGTCTCATCCACTGTCATCATTGCTGTCCCAGCAGAGGCTACTGGAACTGTCCAGATTCGGCCTGAGGCATTATGATATTGCCCATCACGTCCTGTCCCAGCAAGGTGCTGTTACTAAACTACTTGGTAAGCTTTAAAGCTATAAGAAGATGTGAAAGGATAATTAAAAAAAACATAAATACAAATTTCGTTAAATTTAATTTGTAATACATTTCTTGGCGGTGAAGTCCATTTTTTAGTTTTAAGCATACACGATTAAAACAATAAAAAAACATGTACTCAAATTATATATATGCTGTGGAAATTAAAGTTATAGTTATTAGCAGTTCTCCGTCACCCGCTTATATTTTAGTAACCTGTTACTCCTTATAACATCAACTATCTGGAGGTGAAAATCCCCTCAAAATCAGATAAGCCAGAACAAACAGACCGACAGACAAAATTAAGAAATTGTGTGTGAATGCATATATGTATTACTTATAAAATAATTTGTTTATATAATTAATAGTAATTTAGACAATTATTCATTTGAAAGCTGTGTACTAACATATGTGAAATTCAAAATCACAATTCTTAACCTCTGTAGTCATATCCTTGAAAATAAACAAGGATAAATACTCAACCACAATTATATCTGCGAAATTTTTAATGGACTTTCGTATATACAAATGAAGCCCGCCATAACAAACTAACATGTCCGTTATTTGCTACTTTACTGATAAAATAACCTGTAACGACCTGTTCCCTTAAATAACTTCAATCCAAGACCGGATTATGACGTTACTGTCAATATTTTACTTTGGACTGATCTAGTAATATAATAACTTTAAGTTGTAAAGAAGCAGTGTGGTAGAATTAGGCATTAAGCACTATAATGCGATTTTTTTATGATTACATACGCCAACACTTATTTAACTACTTCAGCATTTTATTTAACAAACTTTGTATAATTTTCACAAAACAAAAAATAATGAAAACAAAAATTTTATTAATATGTATAGGTTTAGACTATAATTATTTATTTTTTATAAAACCTTTTTATGGGAAAAGTAAGCTTTTAAAACATTCAGTCTCATTTTCATCTTGAGATTCAAATCTATTAAGTTAATTAAATCTTCTTCATAATCAGTCACCATTACATATTTTATGGATTTACTACATCTGAGACATAAATCCTTTGTACCTAATATTAGTATTTCAGTAACAAATAACTTGATAAAATATCAGCTATTGGACCAATAATAACATCAGAGTTACAGTTATTGAAAAATAGCAATAACTTCTATGCTTTAATTACAAATTAATAAGTACTTGGTATTTATATTGCTATTTAAATAACGTTTTTCAATATGGGAAATTTCTTTTAATACGGTTTATCAAAATACATATACAAAAATCTTTATTTAACAATAGGAGATACAATATCTTGCATGAACGTTCTGAAGAACCCCACACTAGGTAATCCTGTATCGTGGGATCCTATCTATTATTGGTTTAACAAAATGAATTGGTCGTTATCCGCACTTAGTGTTAAAATATAATTAGGATTTAACTTTAGCTATATGTATACAAATACAAACAAGGCATGACGAAATATGAAAGAAAAAACAAAACAAAGAGATATTTGGTGATATTATTTAGCTATGGGTCATTGTGATTACCTTTAGCCGTAACTAACTTGTATTCGATTATACTATAGCTGAACCCGCGACTTCGTATGCGTGGAATGTTTTTTGGTATCATTTTCATTAATTTAGGCAAATTGTTTTACAAATAAAAAACATACCAGGACTAGTAGACCACTACTCGGCAAAAGGAATATTCCTACCTAATTTCAAGAATTTTAAGTCTCTACGCCTTATGCGTCCAGAGATATCGTGATGAGTCCATAGTTAACACCCCCGCAACCCTCATTACGGGTGGAATTTCGCAAAATCCGTTCTTAGCTGATCTCTACTCAGAAAAAAGAATATACCTATCAAACTTCAAGTCGCTACGCCTTATGCTCCCAAAGATATCGTGATGAGTCAACAGTTAACACCCCCGCAACCTCCCTTGTGGATGGAATTTCCTAAAATCCGTTCTTAGCTGACCTCTACTCGGCAAAAGGAATATTTCCAGCAAATTTCAAGTCTCTACGCCTTATGCCTCCAGACATATTGTGAGTCAATAGTTAACACCCCCGCAACCCTCCTTGCGGGTGAAATTTCGTAAAATTCATTCTTAGCTGACCTCTATTCGGCAAAAGGAATATTCCTACCAAATTTCAAGCCTCTACGCCTTATGATTCCAGAGATATCGTGATGAGTCGATAGATACCTGGACATCTCTTATATATATATAGATTACACCAAAAAAGTATGAAATGTTTTCGTATATCTGGTCTTGAAAGACAATTTGCAATATATAGGGAATCAGTTCTTTATTAGTCTACGTTTCGAAAGGAGCAACTTGGTTAAATTTTAAATTAATTGGGCGAATAGTTATAAAAATATCGTGGTTTATTACTTTAAAACCAGCTGCGTATTATAATTATTGCATTATCTCTGTGCCCGGTTTAACGCAAATCTGTTGGATAGTTTCAAAGTCTGTAAGACACATTAGTATAAACAATTTTTGTATTTTATTTACATAGAACATTGCAACAGTATTTATTAAGTCCGCCAGAAAAAAGTTATTTGAAAAGTAATTATTTGAAAAAGGTTTTTATTAACGTGACAAAATAAAGTAATCCAACATTAATGCTCCTCAAATTGCCACGAGAAGATAACTTTACGTGTTTAAATATTAAATTGATGTAACTATCACATAAATCATGTCTGGCAGTTATCATTTTTATATAAGGAAAACGAAGGTATCGCGAATTTGACAGTATTCATAAATTTAATAAACATTATTACCGAAATTGAACTTCGTTATTGTCATGATAATCGTTAAGAGATTGTACCTTCAGAAAAAATTACTATTATAACTAACATGAGGTCTTGGGTTCGAGTCCCGGGTCTGACGGAAATCGACATTGAGTTTTACATTTGCCTGGAGTTGAGAAGTCTGCGGTGTGCTCTACCTCCGTGCCTCGGAGAGCACGTTAAGCCGTCGTTCCTGTGCCTGTTCTCTCTCCGGTCATCTCGGATAGTTATCACATTGGACAATAAGAGTGAAGGAATAGAGAGTGCACTTGTGTACTACCTGGAAATCCGCAGTGGAGTAGCGTGGTGGATCTTTGCTCTAAAAACTCGTTAAAAATTTACTCTTCTATCTTTCTTTTTTTTATTGCCGATAGCGTGACTGTGATCTCACCTGATGGTATATGATGATACAGTCTAAGATGGAAGCGTGCTAATCTAGTAAGAGGCGATATACCCCTTACGGTTTCTACAGAGCATCATACCGGAACACATCTCTTTGTTTTGGCGGTACGTCTTTGCTGGTAGGGTGGTAACTAGCTACGGCTGAAGCCTCCCACCAGACCAAACTCAGACAAATGAGAAAACACAATATCTCTGAATTCGTCCTGTCAAGGATAGAACCTGGGACCTGCTAGCAAGGCGGGTACTCGCACCACTGCACCAGCGAGGTCGTCTAACCTAACGCAACCTAACCTAAAGAAGTTTTCACATCAAAAAAAGCATTAACGTAAAATATATATAGTAAGTAGCAGCCCATTAAAGTCCCACTGCTGGGCACAGGCCTCATCACTCATACGAGGGTTTTAGAGCATAGACCCACCACGCTGCCCCACTGCGGATTGGCAGGCCTAGTACATAATTGTACTCTCTATTCCGTCACTGTCATAGTCCGACGTGATGGCAATTCGACACGACCGAAGAGAGGTCAGGCGCAGGACCGACGGCTAAACGTGCTCTCCGAGGCACGAGGGTGGATGACACCGCCAACTTCCCAACTTCGGGCAAATATTGAGAAAATCGTAATACAAAACTCAATATCGAATTATGAATTGGCCCGACTCGGGACTCGAACCCAGGTCCTCATGTCTGTAGTCGAACATGCTAACCACTAGACCAATGAGGCAGTAAAAAAAAGGCCAACGTCCCCACCACGTTAAACACACCGGTTCTCGTCCGATCACCGAAGAAAATATGTATACATGATGGAAACCAAAAATATTTTGTCTATAATTAATAGTTCCCCTTTTAATAGGTTATAAAAGTTCAAACTGTATAATTATTATCAACTGGGCATCGAATCTGTTGCAATTAACACTTTCATTATTTAAAGTAGCTCTTCGTGGTTGTATTGATTTATACATGCGATCTCTACATTGCCTTACGGGCAGTCATTGCCTGCAACCAAGTTGTTTGTGATAATTACTTCGACGCCGCCTTGAATGATCAATACGTAGTGCAATTGTTCTGAATAACTAAGCAAAATATGACATGGAATAGTTACAACGTTATTTCATTTATATAAACAAAATCTAATTAATAAAATATGTCATTGTCACGACTGCACTGGGTGGAAATCTTGATAGCATCACGCCTCATTCCCATAGGGATAGACAGAGACCACGTCCTTCTACTTGCCTCGATCCTTGCATATATCCTTCGCTTCTTTCATTCTCATTAAAACTTTCATACAAGTTCGTCGGTTTAGAGTGCCTTTGACCTGGCCCTTATTTAAAATGTCCTGGATTTGGTCCAGGAAGGTTCGTCTTGGTCTTTCCCTTTCAACTTTCCAATTCACTCTTGACTCATAAATCCTTTTTGTCAGTCTTCTTTCATTCATTCTCCCTACGTGCCCAAACCATCTAAGCATAAGTTTCTCAATTTTAAACTTCTTTTATACCACAACGTTCTTATTTACTTTTCTCTTATAACTTTTATTTTACACTACAATAAATATAAGGCGGTCCTATTCCTTTCAGACAACCTATCGCTTATAGAAATTGCTGAAACATAAAAGGGATATATATTCGGCATCCAAAAAATTTGTGCGGTATTCATTTACTGTTTATTTATATGAACTGTATATAGCAAGCAAGATAAAGAAGTGGGGTTTTTTTAAACACATTTAATGATGCTTCTTAATATCAGATATTAAATGTACAAAAAAATACCCCACTACCCTTTTGCGATATACAGTTCATATAAGTCAACAATAAATGAAAACCGCACGAATTTTTTTAATGGCCCAACATATACATATAATAAACGATTTGTATAAATTTAGTGCATTAACATTATGTGGGTTACATTATTTTAGCTTTAATACCTCAATATATATAATAGAACCTCGATTAACCGAGCTATGATTTACTTTATTCGAACGTTAACAGCTTAAAAACTCGTTATACTTTCGCTAATTAAAAATTGACGATTTCATAAAGTATTATTACAGATAGAGTATTTGACTTTTTTCAGATGTTTAAAATACAACCTATTTATTCTTCAACGTTAATATGTATATGACATTTTAATATATATATATGTCAGAGAATAAGTGAGAAAGGACATAAAGCATAGAGGCGTAGGCTTCTCCGCCGACATCGTCATTAAAAGCGTCAATAATTCGATTTTGTTGGTGCAATCAAACACTTTATTAATTAACTCAAATTATAATGTTCAATCACTTAATGTTCCCGATATCAATCAACACAAACTATTTAATAACAACAACGCGACAGTTTCAATGGTCGACCGCTCTGGCAGACCGTCACCCGAGAACTAGCGAGCCGTCAGCTTATGACACATGACTGTCCCACGCCGATAAATAGATGGCGCCAGCGTTCCACAGATTACTGCACTCCAACATATATACGTATGTAATGTTTGATGTTTAAAAAACGTATTTATAGTAAAATAAACACCAAAATACCCACATTTTGATTATTTGAACTAATGATCATCCGAAGAAAGAAAAGTTAATTCAAATTGTACAGTTGTAAGCAAAATACACGTAAGCGAAATTAACAATTAAATTCAATTTGAATAAGAGTTTAACTCTGTTATTTTCTATTACAATTATACAACTAAAATGAACGCTAAAAAATACCTACAACTATAAAAATAGTCGCAGTTCCAAGAGGTTTGGATAATCTAGGTTCTACTGTAACTGGATTTCCGTTTTATTCATATTTTTATTTGTATTTAAGCCCACCTGTTATGAACAAAGGTTAGTCTAAACAAATCAATATTGGCAGTTAAATAATACCTTACAATTAGAGGTTTCGCTTTAGGAATAATCTACAATGAACCCGATCAGCCGGCGATTTGTCGAAAGCGATGGAGTTTGGATTGTATTTTATCTGTTAATTACACGGTTGCGGCGAAAATCTCAATTGCTATTAATCAACGATAAGCCATCGCTGCGGCTTCGGATGGAGCTGCTATTGACGAAAGCTTAGATCCTAATCGATTCATAAAACTTGCAGCGTGTTAATTATAAGCCACTGTACTGCGACGACGCCGCGGGCACCCGAACCAATACGAGTTCCATGTCAAAACTATCTCAGCATCAATGACTCCTCGCATTAATAAAACTTCTCTTTGTAATTATCAATGCTTCTACAGATCACAATCGTACGGATGTGAACATGTTTGCGTATATTTTTAAAGGAATATATTAAGCTGGGGTTGATTATAGTTTAGTGTATCATGTTGTATCGATTATAGATTTATACAAAAACACTATTACAAAAGGCAATAATATTGAAGATTATTTGGGCTTGATTCGTGTTGCACATATATACAAAATATTACTCATTGTAACATATAACTATTTCTAAAAGACTAACAGTTGAGTTTCTTGCCGGTTACGTCTCAGCGGACTCAACTTTTCGAACTGGTGGTAGATTTGTTGCCAATGGACGGACTACTGACGACTCAAAAGTGCTTTTCGAGCCCATGGACTCGATCTACTTCATCTCTATCTCTCTCTCAAAATATAAATACGTTTATTTCCTATTTTTATGCTGAGAAATGCTTTTACTCACTGGCTGTGCCAGAATACCCACTACAACCAAGCGTCATTTTCGTCAACGTGTACTGACGTTATCAGAGGTCCGCTTGCACATTCTCTCTGACAAGCCAGGTTGTGACCGGCAAAGTAGTTAAAGGGTTCAAAAACACCTCCTTCCTCCCAGCGTCCTCTTTCGGAGATTCCTCATCTCGCATTTGGTTCTCTTTCTCTCTCTCCAACGTCTCTTTTAACGAGGTCATAGTCTCGTAGAAGGAAAAAATGCACTCCATGCTGCCTCCAAGCCAAGCATTGCAGTTCACTTCCTAGAATTTAGTGTAATTTGAATTTTAGGAATAAGATTAGTTTATAAGTTATCTACACTTACTTTTTAATTACATTTATAAGAAAATAGCAATGCGGTGTCACCGGGTAGATATCGATCTCGTGGCAGTTGAAAATCTACTAAGACGGACTATAGATTTCATTTTGTTAGAAGTTACAAAAGTTTAACATTACGTAGTTTATAATTACTTCCTTTCGGATTATAAGATATACACTTACATTCATAATCTAATAAATATACAGATTTTACTTTACAATGAAGATATATCTAAATAACACATTCTTAATTTCGCAACATCATTTACCTAAAATGTCCGACATTAGTCAGTTTTAAATTACTCCACAGGTATTGACAGAATTTTCTAAATCGGTCCAGTAACTTTTAGCTTAATAAATTGCTAAAAATAAAAACAAAAATTCAAAATGCAAAACTTTCTTCTATAATATTGGAGAAGAGAACTGAACTTCCATATACACAACATTTGACACTCTGAAGTTCGACAGGGGATTGAGATTTTAAATTCGTTATATCATTTGAATGGAATGTCCGATTTTAATAACTTAACAAGTATTTTACAGTTATTGAGACGGTCTTTATTAGAATATCATTAAAATTAAAAGTTTAAAATTAATACAGAGGTATGAATAATATGGTTTGATTATTGTCGGCATTTTTATTAGCTTTTAAAATGCAAAAAAAGTAGTTATAGTGGCCTAACTACAGTAGCTGGACATATGCTGTCGTGGACTTTTTAGATATTAACACGTTCTATAATATTGTAGAACATTTGTTTGTTCTATCTTGTGTTAACAGATTTTTGTTTCATACCTTTTTGCTATTTTCTTAGAGATCCATATTTTTTTTAAGAAAGTAATATTGCGTATGTCGCTCAGTGAAAATGCAACTTTCTAATGGTGAAATCATTTTTAAAATCAAACCAGCAATTTTTGTGTGAAAACGTAACATACATACATACAAAAACACAAACGTTTCCTCTTTATAATATTAAATCAAATCAAAATCAAAATATCTATATTCAAGTTCAAGGCATATTTCAGCAGTTTTGAATCGTAAAATACTATTTTTTTTCCACACTCTGATTCCAATATACGAGTACGTCTGATAATGGTTAAATATAAGAACGACTTAAAATCTAAAGTTACGACGGTTCCTTCGAGCCCTGATCCCAGAGATCCCAGAGAAGAACCCACAACAAACTCAGTCGGTTACTTTGTATATTTTTTGTTATAATATCATATTAGTTTAATATATTTCAATCCAAATTAGAGCTGTTCGGTCACTCCGACGCGTTTCTATCGTCTAAGTAATCTTGCAACTTATAATACGATTTTTCTATCAACTTTCTTTTAACAAAGACTTTGAATTTATTAATTGACATCTCTAAAACGTCTTTTGGGAGTTTATTATAGAAACGTATACAGTTACCCTTAAATTAGATTAATTTAGCTGTATCTTCGCAAATTGTTTTTGAAGTAAGCTAAATAAACAAACAAAAGAGCCGTTTGTATGAATTGCACATTTTAGCTTACATGTAATAAATAATTCTGTACTAACGCATAAACTTGTCATCTCGTGTTGCACAATTGAACGGCAACTAAGTTAAATGCTTAATAATTGAGGTAAAACAAACTACGGCGGACAATTAGAAATAATATAGCGTTGTGTTGTTAGCCGAGCGTGAGTTGTCATTGTAGAAGTAGCCATTTAATTTGAGGTATTAGATTTGTGCCCTACAATTAGGACACATGCTCACTTTGTGTTTGCTCATGTGTCGTGAAAGGACGATTTTAAATGCAACGGTGCGTGTATCTCTTTCTATTGTAGTTTTAAAAAACATTGAATGGCCGTGAACTTGCATCGAGCCTAACTTACTTTAATTTAGTTAATAATTAGTCCAATACATATTTAACTTCTTTTTAATTTCCAAACTCATTATTTGCTAAGATATAAGTAAGTAAGTAGCAGCTCATTAACGTCTGCGGATTGGCAGGCATAGTACACAAGTGCACTCTTTATTCCTTCACTCTCATAGTCCGATGTGACGGGAATCCGCCATGACCGGAAAGTGATCAGGCGCAGGACCGACGGCTTAACGTGCTCTCCAAGGCACGGGGGTGAATCACACCGCCAACTTTCCAACTTCGGCCAAATATTGAGAAAATCTTAATAGAAAACTCAATATTGATTTTTGAGTTGTCGAGACCCGGGACTTGAACCCATGTCCTCATGTCTGTAGTCGAACATGCTAACCACTAGACCAATGAGGCAGTTAGTTGCTAAGATATGTATCATTGAAATCATTAGTATTCGTGTTTTTTGTATATGAAAAGTTGAATTCAATGAATGTAACAAATTGGTCTAAAATTGTCTTCGCGTTACTGCGGTTTACTTAACGGTTTTTATTAGAAATGAAACCGGTGTAGTGCATCGATTATACATTAGATAATATAGTTTATGATTATATAGTGACTTAATACTTATATTTATTCAAAAAAAAGTGCGTGCTTACAAAATACTCATACACAGTGAAACTGCTTCGGCGAAGTGATTTTTGAGTCTTGTTTATATTTATATACATCTAAAACTTCAGATTTACGGGACTTAGAGGGAAGAGAAAGGGAGGATAAGTTACGAATTTACACAAATAATTTATGGAAATCTCAAATGACGAATTGTGAATTAAAATGCTACATGTTATTTGTAAATATTAAAACTACCTAACCTTCAAACGAATTAGTATAAAAAACGCTGCACATCTTCGTCACGCTAATCACATCATCAAACAATTTTACCCTCGTGCGTACCCTACAGAAGTTTCACTTCAAAAAGTGTATTTTAATTGACTAGCCCAATCTGACACGATCTTTATGAAAGCTTTTACGTGAGCTTTTATATTAAATTTACAATAGACGGCGTTGTGTAATTTTACGCAAATGTTTTCATTAGTTAATAAAATTAATTTAATAAATGAATTTATATTTGAAAATATTGTAACACTACAACCTTAAAACCATATATCAACATAAGTAGATGAATAAATAGTATATAATTACTATTCAAACATTCTACAAGATATATATATGTACAATAGTATTAAAGGAAAATCTGAACTAAAAATAGGAACTGAAATAACGATAACACTTAGATCTTTTACCAAAAGAAAGCGATATCGAAAAATCGTCATATAATTTGAAGGACTACTTGGAAAAAGCGTGCTAGCCAATGAATTGCTTTAATCGTCGTAGAATAAATTAAAAATATATATTGTAATAATGATGACGAAACAAGGGACAACCGATTGAGTTTGTTGTGAGCTCTTCTCAAAACAGGAACCCTCATAACTTGAGATTCTAAGTCGTTCTTTAATATTATCATTAGACGTACATTGAACATGGATATAACTGTATTTGACGATTTTAACGTGTTTTTAAGGCCTATTTAAAAGAATGTTAGAATTTGAACTTAAAAACTGTTCATAAAGACGTGTATTTAATATTTATGTTAACAAAACACGTATAGTGTCAATTGTTTTTAGCCTGTGGTTGTGCCTAGCCTAACGTCACGTGTCCGTTTCCCACGGAAGCCTGACTATCCGCCCAGGGTTGTCATGTAAAACCACTTACATGTTTAACATAGCCTAGCCTTAGCTTAAATGTTATTATCTAGCCCAAACAACACACCGTGGAAATGGGCACGCATAAATAACCTTTCAATCAATATAACTTGAATGACGGTTAAACACTTATTAAATATAATACTACCTTCAATATTGACGTATTGATTACTCGAAAGCTAAGTTGATAGTAAATATACTGCTATGAGAAATATACTCAAGTAAATCAGAGCCTATTTAGATTAGATTCTTCAAAAAAGTAGGCTCAAAATGCATTTAATCGTCACATCCATTGGTATCAAATCTAGCATCGGTTCGGAGAGTTAACTCTAACGAGAGCCGTTAATACGTTTATCTTATAAAAACACTATTTCATATTAACTGAACACTTTTATTCACTTCACTATTTGAATTTACACTGTGTTGCTATATTTCTCTTTAAACAAACACACCACAAAGCAGCACTAGACTCTATCTACTCTTAAAGTTGCTTCGTATTGCATTATATTTCACAATGGTTTTGGTAATTTGAAGTTTTGTCGGTATATTGCTTAATATTTTTGAGTTGTCGCTACATAACAGTTTATAGCCTAACAATAGTTACTTTTTAATCTTCAACTTTACAATTGTGTGTTAATTACTTCACTTTTTTAATTTACACAATATTGCAATATTTATCTTAAGACAACTACATCACAATGCAGTACGACACTCTGTCTTGACTCTGCCTAGTCTTAAAGTTGCTTCGTATTACATAATATTTCTCAATATTACACAGTGGTTTTTATAATTTTAAGTGTTGCCAATATATCGCTTAATAATTCACAATATTTAAGAGCTGTCAGTGTTGCTACATAGTAATTTATAGTGTAACACTTAATAGTTACTTTTTAAACATAGTTTATAGGTTACAATTAGCTTCAATGTGCAAAAATATCCCTTAAATATTCCTCAACGTTATAATCGTATGAAAATTACTTCACTATTATGATTTACATAGTATTGCAATATTTCTCTTAAAACAACCACTTCAGAAGACAGCGCGAGAGTTTATCTTGAGCCTTCCTACTCTTAGTTTCTTCGTATTGCATAGTATTTCGTAATATTGCAGAATGGTTTTAGTAATTTGAAGATTTGTCACTATATTGCTTAATAATTCACAATATTTTAGAGTTAGTTGCTACTTAATAACTTACTTTTTTAAAAATAGTTTTTGGAGGTTACAATTTCTTCCATGCGCAATAACAACCCCCAAAATAACCTTCCACATTATATAAATATGATAATTACTTCACTATTTTGATTTACATAGTATTGCAATATGTCTCTTAAAACAACCACTTCAGAAGGCTGCGCGAGAGTCTTATCTTGAGTCTACCTACTCTTAGTTTCTTCGTATTGCTTAGTAGTTCGTAACATTGCAGAATGGTTTTAGTAATTTGAAGTTTTGTCACTATATTGCTTTAATAACTCACAATATTTTAGAGTTATCTGTGTTGTTACTTAATAACTTACCGTCTAACAGTAGTTACTTTTTTAAACATAGGTTTTGGAGGTTAAAATTAACATCTATGTGCAACCATATTTTTCAGCATTACAATAACAATGTTTTTGACATATTTCTTGAAATTATGTAATGGCAAATCTAAATTGATTGCGGTATCTCGTAAAAGAAACGTATGGCTAACTCAACAAATGATTTTGAGAGTCCTTTAATCGAACTGTAAATAGGCATTGCTTTTGATTTTTAATTCTCTGACCTCTTCTAAGGTATCCATTTTAAAGAAATGCTGTACACAATGTATTTAAATGCATAAAGAATAATAATGTATTATATAAAATAACTTTGTAAACAACATACTTATTTGCAAAATGTAAAAGATAAAAATGGTTACTGTCGGCTATTTTTTAACGATAAATATATGTCATTCCGAACTTTTTATCGATGACAATAAGATCTACAATTCCATAGTACATTAATTTGATCTATTTCGTATGATTTACTCAGCGTTTGCGATTTAAGCGTAAAATTTGTTACGACACCATATCACAAATCCCTGAATTTTTTGACTTTTCTATACTAAAATAAAATACATGTCGGCGAATAAGAGAGAAAGAAGCAAAAAGCAAGGTTCGTAAGGTAAGAAGCGTAAGGTTCTCCGCCGACATATTCGTTAACGACATCCATAATTTTCATACTGTGGGAGTTCGTGGGTAATGTTGGTGCAATCAAAGACTTTATTGATTAACTCCGATTATAACGTTCAATCACTTAATGTTGCCGATATCAATTTACACAAACTCATTAACAATAGTTGCTAGAAACGCGACAGTTTTAATAGTCAACCGCTCTGGCGAACCGTCACCCGAGAACTGATGAGTCCGCCGCCGGATCACGATACATGACTCTGTCCCACGCCGAGAGATAGATGGCGTCAGCGTTCCACAGACAACTGACTCCGACAAATATGTTATACATATAAATCTTCCTTTTGTATTACTTTATCTATTACTGAAAATTGCTTTAAAATACGTTGAACAGTTCAAAGTTCATTATACAATTTAACATAACGTAAGCCAGAGTTTCACGTTCTTCATGTAATGTAGTTAGATACTTTGATGTTTTTCAACAAACAGACAAATTCATTAAATGACTAATATAACATTAGGTCGGTCATTTTATTTCGATACGCGGTTAAATCGTCGGTAATGATACCTAGTCAAAAAGATTGTCCGCGGATCGCCGCGGCGCGTAATGAAGCCATATTTAGGCATTGGTCCTATAATCAAAATTGAATTACGAGGGTTGACATTCTTTCCACAAACTATGCCTTTTCTTTTTCTGCTCCAATTCCCGCGGTCAATTTGAATACTTAATGATCTTTGCCGACGCGGCTATATTTTTAAGTTAACTATATTACAGTAATGACACGGTGAATTAGATTAAGCATTTGAAATGTGTTTCCATCGGTTTTTGGTCACCATTTTTTATTATTGATAGGTTACTGCTTGACTGTGTTCTTACCTAATAGTAGGTGGTAATTTTTTCGCTGGCAAATGGCACCAACCCCTATCTATACGTCAGGAGTGTGGGACTGCGGAACCCTCTTCATCCATGAGTGCTTCAGATGAATCCGACTGAGGATTTAAAGAGGTGGGAAGAGATGCACAAACACGCGCCACCTACTATCTCCTCCTTATTTAGCGGTGAGGAGGGGCATACTCTGCATTCTCTCTCTCTTGACCATGAACTTCCTTAAGAGAGACTACGGTCTCACAGAAAAAGGACCCTTCTGTCCACATCCTCTAATTGCAGAGCATCGCACCTATAATGCTCCCCAGCGAGAGACCTGAGGTCCACAGGATGCATAATCTGCCACAGTGTGATGCGTTATGTCGATAGCTGCACCACACTGGTGACAAGCTGGTGATTCCTTCCGGCCAATTTGTGATGCAAGAACTTTCTGAAGCATCCAAGCCCGGTCAGAACCTGCACCAATCTGTAGGAGATGGACCCGTGCTCTGGAAGGTCATTGTTCCAGATGAGGTCGGATCGCCGCCACAATGGCCACGCCCACTGCTGTGAACCCGAGGTTGTCCTTCTATTTATGGACCAGAGTCTGACTGGTATAAGATAATTTAATTCTTATGCTTTCAACAATTTTTTCCGCTGAGAAATTGTTCCAATCGGGAGTGTGGGAATCGGTAAAACCCAGAGGATTCCTCCTCATCCTTGGATGAGATAACTAGTGGGTAAATAACTTTAATGACCCAGATCTAAGGTTTACTAAGGGGACTTCCAGTGGTAACTATCCACGGCCGAAGCATACCAGAACAAAAGAACAGACCGGACTGAAATAAATCCCAAAACAAGTAGAATAAAGTCGAATTGTCTTAATAATATTTTTTAATAATAATATTACTCTAAGGTTGCCTGGTAGAAATCGCTAGTGGGCGATAAGACCGCCTAACTGTACCTACAACTATTATTCGGTAATTATTATTACTATTTTTTTTTTTGTATATTCTGTGGTGTACAATAAAGTATATTCTCTCTCTCTCTCTAATATTTCATGCATGCATTTCCCAGCGACAAAAAAAAACATATAATTCATACCTCTGTTTTAATTCTTATCCTATTAAATTATATTTTATTAAAGGCCGTTTCAATACCTGTAAAATACTTTATAAATTATTAAAATCGGACATTCAATTCAAAAGATATAACGAATTTAATAATCATAATCTAGAGAATAACTTATTTCAGACAAAAAGACGGACGGAAGAACAGACAATCCAATTATCATTATTTTTGTAAATATGGTCCAGGAAATCAAATTAAAATGTTTTATTTGTGAATTTAACTCAATTTAGGTGATATCATTACATTGTCTTACTGATATTTTATGTCATTAGGAGTAGAAATTATTATTGTTTCAAAACAATAAATGATATATAAAAAAATAGACTAACAATTTATATATAGCAATTGAAGTATGATACATTAAAATATATAATTAGCACAAAAAGTATTACAGAAATAAATAAATTGTTTTTCAAAAAATGTCTTACAAAATTAGGAATTTATACTTGACTCTATACGTAAGGGCCGTCGATATATGCATAAAAAGTCCATTAAAACTTGCTAACACTTCGACGGTCTGTTTTTATATTCAAATAGTTTAAGCGTATAATGCTGTTAATTACATACTAGAATGCTTTGAATTATAATTAAACTCATTAACAACTAGCATAACATAAACGTAATTGTTTGTATAAAATCATCATTTGACCAAATTACCATATAATTTTCTGACGTATTCTGAATAGTTAAATTCACTAAATTTTAACATATATACGGAACTTATTTGATGTTTATGTATCTGTAATTTTGGATAGTCAAATCTATTTCTATATATTTATTTATTTATATATTTATTTTAAAAAAGAGAGCAATATGGGCCATATATCAATTAGGATCTCGTGTTTCTCGAAGAGATAAATTTAAAGAAACATCAATTCTCACAGTATCGTCACAATATATATTTAATAATATCTTATATATCCGTGATAATATAAATTTATTCAGTAAGAAAAGTGAAATACACAATTTTAATAAAAGAAATAAAAATAAACTTGTAATTCCATATTTTACAGTGAAGAAGGTTCAGAAATCATTTGTCGGGTTAAGCATACGAATTTTTAATAAGATACCTCAATCAGTTTTAGATTTGCCTCCACATAATTCTACGAAATATGTCAAAAACATCCTTTTACAAAAGGTTAAAGATTAAAAAAAAGATTATTTAAAGAAAGAAAAGATTTACAAGATTATTTAAAAGATTATAAAGATTATTTATGCGATAGATATGTATGCACTTGTTTCAAGTTGCCATTCACAGAAGCAATATATTACACTCTGTAACGTACAAAACTATCTTTAAAAGAGTAACCGTTGAGTTTCTTGCCGGTTTCTTTTCAGCGGATTCCACTTTCCGAACCGGTGGTAGATTTGTTACCAACGGATAGACTATTGACGATTCAAAAGTGCTTTTTGAGCCTACTCGAATAAAGAATATTTTTTTTATTAAACAAATAGTTTTTACATATCTCCGTTAAAGGCTTTGAAAATATCCAAAAAAATGTGCTCAAAACCCCGCACATTAGTAAAGCAATAATACAAAGATGGTTTTAGACTAATAAACTTACTCACTAACTCACGAGATCTTCAAACCTAAGCGTGAAATTTCAGGATACTACAGCGAGTTTACTACTTTTTGTATAAAATCTTCAATTGACCAAAATCGCCATAACTTTGATGAAATGTAGTAAATTTAATTAAATAAATAAATAACCTTTTATTTTTTACATCACACCTAACTACAGTTAAAATGATTATATGGATATGCTAAAATTAATACAAGTATAGTAGCGGCAGAAAAATTTGTTGCTGAAATTGGGAACACCGCTCAGAGATTGATGGGATTTCGTCCCAACGCTGGTTTTTAGCGGAGACCCGGACGGATACAAACAAATACACAAAGAAACAAAGCAAAAGTAAAAATACGTAGATAATACATAAATAATTAATAAATTAACACGTCAGTGACAACTTAACAACTACTGGCTAACCTATTCGCCATTCTCCCTTATGCAAGATTGTGTCAATTCTGATTATTTATTAATAGTTAAAGTCCAAATTTTCTAACTTTGAGACTGAAAATTAACTGATATTGAGATATATATAAGTTCAGATAGTTAACTTTACGAGTATATATATAAAACACAACATTAGAAAGCCATTAACGTCCCACTGCTGGGCACAGGCCTCCTCACTCATATGAGAGAGGGTTTTTAGAGCATAGACCCACCACGCTGCTCCACTGCGGATTGGCAGGCATAGTACACAAGTGTACTCTCTATTCCTTCACTCTCATAGCCCGATGTGACGGTAATTCGACACAACCGGAGAGAGATCAGGCGCAGGACCGACGGCTTAACGTGCTCTCCGAGGCACGGGGGTGGATCACACCGCCGACTTCCCAACTTCGGGCTAATATTGAGAAAATCTTAATAGAAAACTCAATATCCATTTTTGAATTGGCCCGACCCGGGACTCGAACCCAGGACCTCATGTCTGTAGTCGAACATGCTAACCACTAGACCAATGAGGCAGTCCTATATAATAACTATATAATATCTATTAATTAACTTTAAGTATGGACTTTATCATGCTCCCACGGGAACAGAGCCTTCAATCAAATCTTTCTCTAAATTAAATTTATCTCTACAATTTTGTAACTTTAACGAAGGATAACTACAATAACATTTACAAAGTTTTCATATATACAAGTATAGACACACACTAAAAGTTTACCTTAACTTAAACTCTATTAAATGTATGATATTTGATTAGAAATAACATTATACTTGAATTATGTCTCTCGGTTGAATATTAAAGGAATTTTAATTTAGAGAACAATATCAGAATTGAAACCGTAAAATTTTTTTTGATGATCAACATACTTTACATTTAAATTTTAACATGTATATATCGTTTTATTATACGGTTTAATTCATTTTTCTTTTATACAATGGCATACGCTATTACCCTCTATACTTAAAGAACTTGTAAAGTTCAGGTTAAATTTCTCATAAAAAAATTTATTTCCTCGGTCCTGCACGTGATTTCTTATCGGTCGTGTCGGATTGCCATCACATCGGACTGGGAGAGTAAAGGAATAGAGAGTGCACTCGTGTCTGCTAACCCGCAGTGGAGCAGCGTGGTGTGTCTCGTCGTCGTCGTCGCCTCAACCGTTGGACGTCCACTGTTGGACATAGGTCTCACGTAATGACCTCCACAAGGCCCGATCTTGCACCGCCTGCCTCCAGCGGCTACCGGCAACCCTCCTTATATCGTCGGTCCACCTTGTAGGCAGTCTCCCTTTACTGTGCCGTCCGGTGTGGGGTCTCCATTCCAGCACCTTCGGGCCCCAACGTCCATCAGTCCTTCGGACTATATGCCACTTCAGGTTCGCGATTCGTAGGACTATTTCGGTGACTGGTGGCGTGTCTAAGCTTTAATAACCTTCTCTCCCATTAGTGCCTATGTCCAGCTGTGGGACGCTAACGGGCTGCTACTTTGACTTTATGTTTATTTCTTTTATTTTAAAGCAAAACGTTATTAGGATATTTTGTAGATTACTAGCTGTTTCCCGTGGTGTAACCTATTTAATTCCAGATATTGTGATATTGTGAAAGGAATTACATATTATAATGAAGTAAATATAATAAAAGACGTTTGTAAAATGATCCTCAGATTCTTAGTAAGTTTCTTATAAGGAGAGCAGTCCGGCACCTTCGGGCCCCAATGTTTATCGGTCCGTCGGACTTTGTGCCCCGCCTATTGCACTTCAGGTTCGCGATTCGTAGGGCTATATCGGTGACTTTGGTTCTGCTACGGATCTCCTCATTTCTCATTTGATCACGTAGAGAAACTCCGAGCATAGCGCTCTCCGTCGCACACTGAGTGACTCTGAGCTTTCGTATGAGGCCTATATTCAGTGACCACGTTTCGGAGCCGTAGGTCATCACTGGCAACACGCACTGTTCGAAGAGTCTTCAGGCAGTGATGGGTATCGGTGGAAAATATCTGCCGTAGTTTCCCGAACGCTGCCCAATCAAGTTGGATATACAACATACACACAAACCTAAATATACAACATACAATGCGACATTCATTACAAGGCAAGCCAGACATCTGTCAAAGTTGTGTAATTTATACATAAAAGTAGGTTTATATCAAACTTATTAATAGCTCCTGAAGAAGCAAGCAGTCTAGTTAATTTTTGGACAAAAAACCCATCAATCACAGAATCAGGCATCGTTAACACACGCGTTGCATTAAATTTTATAAACCAGGGCTAAAAGTGTAACCACACAAGATATTTATACAGGACCTATTTTATTAAGTATTTAAAATTCCTTCTATTATTTACGCTCTCTATAAATATGTTTTATTCTAATTGTCAATCGTTTATAGAATAGTTTTCTATTTATCCTCGGAAGTTGAAATACAAATTATTTAATTTGTAGTGGAAAAGACTTGACGTTAATACCATTTTAAGTAACAATTGACTTTGTTTAATTATTACTACAGTATTGTTACTCCCAAGCATAAAATTTACAATTTATTTTAACTGATACACTCTCGAGATTTAACTTAATAAATTGAAAACTTTTATAAAAACAAATTTAAGTGGAAAATTAGAATATACATTTGACAAAGTATTTAGACGTTATATACTATGGAAGTGAATGGATTTCTTTAAATTAAATAAAGTAAAAAAGTCCGCACCTTTTCGCATGCATATTCTTTTTATTTGTTTCTATGCATGTAAGGTAAGTAGCAGCCGATTAACGTCCTACTGCTGGGCACAGGCTTCCGTACTCATATGAGAGGTTTTTAGAGCATAGACCCCCCACGCTGCTCCACTTAGAATTGGCAGGCATAATACACAAGTGTACTCTATATTGGCCTGTTCATTGGTCTAATGGTTAGCATGTTCGACTACAGACATGAGGTCCTGGGTTTGAGTCCCGGGTCGGGCCAATTCAAAAATCAATATTGAATTGTCTATTAGGATTATCTCAATTTTTTCCCGAAGTTGGGAAGTTGGCGGTGTGATCCACCCCCGTGCCTCGGAGAGCACGTTAAGCCGTCGCTTCTACGCCTGATCTATCCCCGATAGTGTCGGATTTGTGTCACATCAGACTATGAGAGTGAAGGAATAGAGAGTGCACTTGTGTACTATGCCTGCTAATCCGCAGTAGAGCAGCGTGGTGGGTCTATGTTCTAAAAAACCTCGCTCCTCGGAGTAAGGAGGCCTGTGCCCAGCAGTGGGACGTTAAAGGGCTGCTATTGACTGAATGACTCTCTATTCTTTCACTCTCATTGTCCGACGTGACGGCAATCGGACACTCGCGGAGAGCGATCAGGCGTAGGACTGACGACTAAACGTGCTCCTATACACGTATTCTATGAGCACTTTAAACCATGCATCGGAGCACGTTAAGCCGCACGTATTCTAGATGTAAACCATGTTACGCGAATAAAGTTCTTTAAAATTAATATCACAGGTAAATATTGTATAGGAACATTCCCAAATATACTTAATGCTTGGTTATCTCAGCTATAAACCACTTTGCTGTTAAAGATTCTCATCTATTAGCTGGATGAGTCGGCATTTCCTCAGCAGTTAGCGCCAGCCAATATAAAGAATCGTTTTAATACAAATTTAATCAACAGAATTCGGGGCTTTCCTCGCCTTAAACATGTCCTTTGTAGACGCACCGTGTAATGACTTGAAGCGGTCATAAATGACTTTTGTTTGGAAATTTATTAACTGACGTTTTAGGTACGTATTGTCTGTAGGGCCCCATATCCGATGATTAATTGATCATTTCTCTTTGAATATAACACAGAGAGTATAGTTACATGTCATTGAAGTATTTGTTAAGTTAATTTCAACAGTTTATCGTCATTTGATATATGGTAAATAACGTTATAATAGAGTTTTGATCATTTTTATTCCAACATAATATCATCGAAGTATACTTACTTATAATTGGAAGTTTTTGTTAACTAAATTTTTAATAGTTTATCGATTGATATATGATAAATAACGATATAATAGAGCTTTGTATTTTACGATTTGTGTTTGACAAAGGCTTTTTGCGAAATTTTGTCCATTATTTATTGCTCGTAATATCGTCAATCAGGTGTTCAGTTTAATACGGTAATGTTTACTGATTTTAGAAATCTTATACCCGTAAGGATTGGTTATAATGCCTTAAAACATTTTGTAATCGGGTAATAATCGTTTGTTGTTTTCACCAATATCTAAAAATCTTGTGTTGTCTTTTGAATTTTTAAATGATACTTTTTTATTGCTGACAGGTTAGCGTTTGGCTATGATTACATCTGATGATAAGTGATGATACAGTCTAAGATAGATGCGCTCTATTCTGGTAAGATGTTGTTTTAGAGAATTTACCTCTTCTGGTTTCCACAGAGCATCTTCTAGAACCCAAATCTCTTGCTTGGGGGTACGTCTTTGTTGGTAAGATGGTAACTAGCCGTGGTCGAAAGCCCCACCAATCCAGAAACAGACGAATTAGAAAATACAATACCCAGGATCTATCCCAGGGCCTCTGCTAGCAAAGCTAAAGGTATTTTCAGCTATTAATTATACCACTAAGCGTTAGTAATAGTTAACTGAATATATAATATTAATAAAGAATCTAAACTTTGAATAGCTAAAGATGAATTAATATTTAAACAAAACTGTAATAAAGACAAGTGTTATTTTCTACTAGTTAAAAAAATGTATTTTAACATAAAAAAGAAAATTTGTACTAGATATATAAAGAAAAAGTATAAGTAATTGTAATATGACTGATATTCATGTAAAATTTAATCTGTTCACAGACTAAATTATAATTTTGCATCAAAAAGTGCCCTTACATCTCCGAAGCCTCGTCAAAATCTACAGCACAAATCAATGAAATTACTAAAGCGATTTAGACGTGAAAACGTGCCAACCAGGGTTACTAAATTAGTATTTATTGTGTTAAGGAAGGCAACGTTTCCTATAATAACAATTTTAGATACCTCACACGATTCGCTTGCGCCTAGGCAAGGGCTAGTAATTGACTCCGGTCATGCTATGTTCCTAGCCGATTTAATTACTGCGAAATGATCAGTGCAGCTGGTTTCTGCAATTTACCTATCAATCAAATGCTGGCAAAGGAGAACTAGCTGTTTAAACTAGGAGTCTTAGTATAAGTCTGTCTTGCCATCATTAATAAATATAGTGCAGTGAAAGGCGTTCAACTCAACTGCATTAATTCAGGTATGCAATGAGAAAGGCTTCCTTATGTATTACTGGCAATGTCTATCTTAGTATAGCTAGAGTTTTACGTCCCACACCTGGGCATATGCCTTTTTTGCGCTGGGAATTGTCTTTACGCACCCGGATCAAAGACTTTTTCCAATCGGAAGTGTGGGACTCACAGAATACAGGATACCCACTAAAACGCAGCGGATCCCTTTTCATCCATGAGTGAGATCACTAGAGTTTCCCTAGGTGCATTCCACCTTAGTGACCCGGATGAAACTGTCTATGAGGACCTACCACTCAAATGGGTGCAGCACTAAGTGCATACGTGCGACTTCCAAGCCAAGCCTCCTGCCACCAAGCCTCCTCCGACGGCGAGGGACGGCTTCAGGGACGAGTGGTGAATTAAAGTGCCACCGGTTATTTGTAAATATTAAAACTACCTAGCCTTCAAGCGAATTAGCATAAAAACGCTACACATCTTCGTGAAGCTAATCACGCGTTTCCGTCCGTAAAAGTTTTACTCCACGCGCCTAAAGAAGTTTCACTTCAATTAATGGGGAATGAAATCCTATCTTGTATATTACTACATGACAATAAAATATCAGTAAATATATTTACGAAAGACCTTAAAGATTATATTAGAAATAAGATTCCATGAGGTATCAATTAAGTCAATTTTTTTTTATTTATTTCCTATTACTTTAGTTATTTTATAGTTTAACCTCTTTTTTGTTGTTTATTATGCCATATACGAAGAATGTAAATTTGCATATGTCCAATGTATTTCAAACATTTTATCTCATTTAAAGATTTAAAGTGAATTTGTATTTTAAATACTTACGGGAATAAATTCTTTAACCACATCTTTAGTAACATTAAAACTAGCTATATATTCATTTGGTAAGAGAAAAGAATGTTGTTCCTAATTAATTATCTTCATCATTTAAATCCTTAAATGATGAAGATAATACAAACAACAGTTTTTCGTAAACCACCAGAGTTTAAAAGCCATACGGATTCATTAAATTTAAAACCCTGAGAGGTACGTGTTAACGCGAGGCGTTTTTAAGCCCCATCACCATTTTAGGCCTTAAGCTTTAGTTTTATCAAGACATAAAGACCCTTATGAATTTATCGTCAATGGTGTTGACAAAAATGAGAATATAAATAATGTAATGAATTATTCAGCGTGATCGGTATGGAGGGCCGTTGTTTGTAAGGTAAAAAGGTTTCGCGCGCCCGTCCAACGGAATGCTGCCTTCGAAGCCTTTTTGTGTAATTGTCTCGAAGCACGCACTCATCCATTATCTACTAACTGATTTAGGAAATACAGAATCCAACAATTTTTTACCTAGACACAGTCTCGAGCTAATTTATGCTGAATTCTTTACAAACTCTGTGAAGATACAATTTGCTGTGCGTGTACAAAATTGAAATATTCGGTATTCAAGTAAGCTCTAAAAGCACTTTTGAATCATCAGTAGTATGTCCGTTGAAATTACATCTAACACCGGTTCAAAAAGTAGATTCCGTTAAGAAGAAACCGTCAAGAAACTCAACGGATATCCTTTTAATTTAGTTTTTGTAGGCTACAACGTGTTTAGCTTTAACATTTTTAACATACTTCTTAACGTTATGTGGAGACAAACCCAGAAGTGATTATTAAAATGCGTATGTTCAACTCCACAAATGATTTCTAAACCTTCTTCACTCTAATTCATTACTAGTTTATATCAAATTTTAGTGTATTCAATTGTGCTTTTTGCCATTTATGTGCTTGTCCAGTCTATTCTTCAACTGATTTAGCGATCTCGCAGTCACCACACTCTCAGGCAATTTGTTCCACTAGTGTACAACTTTATTAATGAGAAAGTTATTTTTATTTCTTCTGTTAAAATTGTGTTTCGCTGAACAAGAATAACTGTATACGTTGTTACAACAAGCGCCTAGAAGGAGTTACAAAGATGTCTTTCGTATCAAAAGAAAACTAGTTGAGAAATCATTCTATAATTTGAAAGAATACTTAGAAGACAAAAAAGCGTGAGAGTGAATGAATTGCTCTATATGTTTATAGATATAGAATTTAAAATATATATTGTAATGATGACAAAAATTGTAGGCTCTTCTCAGATCAGGGCGTGACGGAACACTCGTAACTCTAGATTGAAAGTCGTTCTTTAATGTAATCTGTCATTCATCTAAATAATATATATAAAAAACGATATTTGACGATTCAATAGTGCTGTAATAGGCCTACTTGAATAAAGATATTTTGACTTTTTTTTACTTTTAAGTGTTCTTTTTACTACATTAGTGAATATCATCACGGATATATAAAATGTTATTTAAAATATATTGCGCCGGTACTGAGAGAATTGATGTATCAGTGGGAATATGAGTACGTAGAGGAAGTAAGCCGTCATTTTTTTAAATAATATAAAACATATCACTGAGTAAAATAAAAATCCAACAGATTATATAATCACACATACGAACCTTAAGTAATGCGTAATGCAAATTCTTTCCTACCGTCCAACATGAAGTTTCCCTTCCAAAATGTGTTTTACTCTAAATATCATAATGTTAATAGAAAAATCAACGGATTTTTTAAAGGAGGAAAAAAGAAAGTACCACAAACATGGTTCACCAAAAATAACATAAATCAATTATAGAAAATATAAAAGAATATAGTCAACCACAATATGCAAAATCTCTTAACAGTAAGCAACTGTTAAGAGAAAGTTAACTGTTAAGAGATTATTTAACTCGATAAAAAACTACATAAAACAACTATATTTCTTACACAGATAAAATAAATTTATTTTAAATTCCAGGACATTACATTAACTTAAAAATATATTTTACTAAATTAAGACTAGAGATATCTGTTAATAAATTTAATACATTTAACAATAGAAAAATGATTAAAAGATCTTACTATAATTTGATGAATTTCTTAGACTTTAAAAATGAGTGAGATTTATGAAATGAATTGAGATTATATTGTATACGATGATGATAAAAATAATATCGGACTGATTTTATTGTGGTTCTTATAAGTACTGGGCATTAAGAAACCCTTGTAATTTTAGATTTCATGTCGTTCTCTAATAATAAGCCTACTTGAATAAAGAATTTTTGATTTGATTTGTATCCAATTATAAAATCGATTGGATAGTGCCTCGCGCTAATAAGGTAATTAAATAATCGATTAAATTACGTTCTGGCTCTAAACATGTTATAAAAGCAATTACTACCATTGAATAATTTCCTAGAATCGATTAAACAGTTTAATAAAAGCACCTCAAAACAAATTGACATGAAGTATGTTTATTTATGTAACATTGATAATATAAAAGGTTTTGTTGTATTTAATTTCAAAGGCTGTTTACTAACATTAGCATATTGATTTAAAATGTATCCATAGCCCCTAAGTAAATGGAGTCAAGTATAAAATCCTAATTATACTAGTAGTGAGATACAGTTCGTTGTTCAGAAATGTCGCAGGTTGGAATCCTGTGCAGGCACCAATAAATCTCTCATTATTAAAAGAAAGTGAGGTTCTTGATTGTGCTTTATAATTCATCATTGTGAATTTCGTTGAAGTAAAATATCTTGAGAAAACCTGCATATCCCAGGGTATGGGGTTTGTGCAGCCTACCAATGGAGTAAAGTGGTAGGTGTTTACTCTAATAACCCTCTCTCCTATTAGTGAGAAGGATTGTACCCAGCGTTAATGGACTGATAAACCTTATCGTTTTTATAAAATCGTCATTTTTTCGATAGGAAATGCTTTTACTCACCCCTGCTGTGAGGTATGGAGTATAAAACTCGCCAGCAAGGCCAGACTACCGACTAAAACCCAGCGACATCCTCCTCACCCTGAATTGAGAGTGTCAACGGCTCCTTTGCGCATTCACCCTGACATTCCCGAATTAAATCGACAAAACATGTTCAAAATTGGGACAAGCCTGCCGCCCGACCTCCTCCTCCAAAGCAATCTCTCCTGCAGGCTCCACCATCTGCGGAAGCTTTCCGTTCTAGCTCCATTGCCTCTTTCAGCGAGATGTCGGCCCTGCAGAAAGACGCAACTGCATGCCATTCTATCTCACTGTCCTACTATACTTGGCAGTGATAGATCCGGTCCTACCAGGGACACAGACTATGACTACGATTAACTGCAAAACTACTCAACCGATTGTGTAGATACTTTTATGTATCTTGCCGGTTTAATTCCGACCTAGACAAAGGATAATTTATTTTAATTTACTGTCCAAAACCATTTTTATTGCCTTTTTTTAAACCGAAGGATTGTGAAGTATGACTTTTGCTTACATAAGCATTAAATATGGTGCCGTAATTTAAATCTTACATTATACTTAGGCTATAATAAACACATAGAGAGCTAGAGACATACTAGCTGGACCCGTGACTTCATCTGCGTGGAATGTTTTTTGGGTAGCATTTTCATCAAATTACGCAAATTCTTACCAAATTTCAAGTTTCTACGCCGTATGATTCCAGGGATGTCATGATGAGTCAATAGTTAACACCCCCAGAACCTCCCTTGCAGGTGGAATTTCGCAAAATCCGTTCTTGGGTGACCTCTACTCGACAAAAGGAATATTCCTATCAAATTTCAAGTCTCTACGCCGTATGGTTCCAGAGATATCGTGATGAGTCAATAGATACCTGGGTATCTCTTTTATATATACAGACACAAACGCACAAAAACATACACTAGCTGTTCCCTGTGGTGTTATCCGCCCAGTTCTCAGTAAGAGTCGACTTCACGAATGGGATACATGTGCCAAATTTAAAGTTAATCGGGCACATAGTTTTCAAAATGATTGTATTTCCCTTGTCCTAATTCCTTGGAAATATGGTGAAACCAGTTCTTACTGATTGTCTACGTTGCGATAGGTGTAACTATGTCAAATTTGAAGCCATTCAGGCTTATAATTAATATTAAATTAAAATAATTACGCACTTTTTCAACATAAAACTGTCAGCAAACATCTATATAGGTAATACAACCATTCGAGTACTTAATACATGAAAAAGTGTCACCTGACGACTTTTCTAGAAGAAAATAATACTAAATCAAATTAAAGCTTTAATAAAAATGCCGATAATAGCGGCACGGTACGGATTGATGTAATTTCATTGAGTGCTAAACGTGAGTAAACGCTAACTGCTGTCGCAATGCTTTGCTCACTGATCATTTAAAAATAAAAACAATTATTTATAAAGCTTATTTCAAAGGATTAGAGCTTGAATTACTTTCGCGAAATCAGTCACACGCCACCGCTACAGCTTTCAAAGGGAAGGTGGACGTGCTTTCTTTAAAAAAGTTTGATAATCAAAGCTGCGGTACGGAATAACAATGAAAACTGCAAATTAGTATTAATTATAAATACAATGACATCGGTTAAATGAAGTCGGTGCTGCGAGACGAGAATTTTTAATTTGTTTTATGGTTAGTTTAAGTTTTTGCGAGTGATCGTTTTTATTATTACGTTACATATGATTTAAGAGAAATTGGTCAATTTTAACGTTATTTCTAGCATAAAAAAAAATTATAAAAAATTAGTGCCAACGCTTATATATAGTAGTGAAAGTTGGGTATGGCAGAAAAATCATAAAAGTAAAATAAATGCGGTAGAGATGAGAGCGTTGAGAAGCATGAGTGGATTAAAACTGAGTGACAGAGTAAGAAATAGTGTGATAAGAGAACGTTGTGGTATAAAAGAAGACGTAGTGACTAAAATTGAGAAAGGTATGCTTAGATGGTTTGGGCATGTAGAGAGAATGAATGAAAGGAGACTGACAAAAAGGATTTATGAGTCAAGAGTGAATGCGAAAGTTGGAAGGGGAAGACCAAGGCGAACGTTCCTGGACCAAATCCAGGACATTTTAAATAACGGCCAGGTCAAGAGTACTCTAAACCGACGAACTTGTATGAAAGGTTTAATGAGAATGAAAGAAGCGAAGGAGATATGCAAGGATCGTGTCAAGTGGAAGGATGTTGTCTCTGCCTACCCCTATGGGAATGAGGCGTGATGCTATGTATGTATGTATGTAAAAAATTAAAAGTGCGTGCGTACAAAGTACACATCTTTGGAAATGAAACTTCTTTGGCAAAGTAACTTTAAAGTCAAATCAAACCAAAATATTCTTTATTCAAGTAAGCTCAAAAACCATCAGTTGGAAACAAACCTACCACCGGTTCGGAAAGCTGAATCCAATGAGAAGAAACCGGCAAGAAACTCGACGGTTACTCTTTTAGAAATAGTTGTGTATGTTACAATGAGTAATATTTTGCTTCTGTGAGCAACTGGAATCAAGTCCAAACATTTGTATTGCTTAAATAATCTTCAACATTATAATATGCGTTTTGTAAAATTGTGCTTTTGACATATTTCTTAAAATTATGTGGAGGCAAATGTAAAACTGATTGAGGTATTTTATTAATAACGCGTATGCTTAAACCGAGAAATGATTTCTGAACCATCATCACTCTTAAATCAAAAATCAAAATAATCTTTATTCAAGTAGGCTTAAAAAGCACTTTTGATTCGTCAGTAGTCTGTCCGTTGGTAACAAATCTACCACCGGTTCGGAAAGTTGATTCCGCTGAGAAGAAACCGGCAACAAACTCAACGGTTACTCCTTTAAACACGGTTTTTTTGTAGGTTACAATGTGTTTAGCTTTCATGTGCAACTGGAATCATGTTCAAACATCTTTGTCGCTTAAATAATCTTCAAAATTATAATATGCCTTTTTTATTAGGACATTTTAACATACTTTTTAAAACTATGTGGAGGCAAACTCAGAAGTGATCAGGTATCTTATTTAATATGCGTATGCTCAACCCGACAAATGACTTCTGAACCTTCTTCACTCTTAACTATGGGATTACAAGTTTGTTTATATTTCTAGTATTAAAATTGTGTATTTTACTTTTTTGCTGCATAAGTGAATATTACCATGGATATATAAAGTCTTGTTTATATCTATACAAATTTAACACTTTAGATTTCCGAGATTTAGAGGGAGGGAAAAAGGAAAATAGGTTAGTTATGTAATGAATTTAATTGTCATTAAAATATTAAAAGTGTCGACAATTAATACATAGCTTTTATTGAAATCTCAAATTACCAATTCTAAATGAAAATTCCACGTGTCAACATTAAAAATAATTAATTAAATTTTGTTTTTGAATTGTATAGCTTACGAAAAATAGTATTTTAAATTATGAAATGACGAGTGGCAAATTAAAATGCCACATGGTATTCGTAAATGTTAAAACGACCTTACCTTCAAGTGAATAAGCATAAAAACGCTGCACATCTTCGTGATGCTAATCACGCGTTTCATCCGTAAAAATTTTACGCTCATTGTTGTGCGTATAAATCAATTGTCATGTCATCATAAAAACACCGTGACATAATGTTAGTGTATATTGTCACTTGCGTAGTTCATGACCCCGTAGATAGATGGATGGATAAATTCGTTATTTATGTGATCAAATTGTCGATTTAAACTTTTCTCAAATCCACTTAAAGACGCATGAAGAATTTCAACAAAATTTGTTTAGCTGTTTAGGAGGAATTCATTAATAGACACGCATATAAGAATTATGTATGTAAAGCTGTATATAGATTATATAAGTCACAAAATCGTTTCTACAGTCCATTGAAGTCCCATTACCGGGCTCTCCTCACTCACAGGAGAGAATATTTTAGAGCAAATACACACCACTCCATATTTCTTCACTCTAATATGCCCGATTTGACGACAATCCGACATAACTGGAGAGAGATCAGGCGCAGGATCGACTGCTTAACGTGTTCTTCGAGGCACGGGGGTGGATTACATCATCAACTTCTCAACTTCGGGAAAATATTGAGCAAATCTTTATAGAAAACCCACACAGTTTGTCAAAGAAGACTCACACACACTCACACAGATGCAAGCTATTACTCATTGTAACATACATAACTATCTCTAAAAGAGTAACTGTTGAGTTTCTTACCGGTTTCTTCTCAGCGTATTCAGCTTACCGAAGCGGTGGTAGATTTGTTACCAAGGGATAGACTACTGATGATTGAAAAGTGCTTTTTGAGCCTATATAATATAATTTAGGCAAATTGTTTTACAAATAAGACACATACGCATAGCCCCCCCCCACCCCGCAACCCTCCTTGCAGGTGGAATTTCGTAAAATCTGTTCTTACCTGTTCAAAAGGAATTTTTCTACCAAATTTCAAGTTTCTACTACTTATGGTTCTAGAGATATCGTGACGAGTCAATAGGTACCCGGAAATCTCTTTTTTATATATATAGATATATAACTAAAGTGTTAATTTACAGGCACTCTTCGTCCCCCGGGCTTAATCGGAGGGAGCAAGCCAAAAGTTGCAACGCCGGCGGTTGTTTCGAAGATAGAGCAATACAAAAGAGAGAACCCGACGATCTTCGCGTGGGAGATTCGAGAGAGACTCATTTCCGAAGGTAAGGAACAATGATCTCGATTAGATAATAATGGTGAATGATTTTGTATAAGTCAGAAGCTAAATGTTGCCGCTTTACGTATATCATGAGCGCCCAGAGCGGTCACGTTCCGCCGCGCCCGATAGCTGCGCATTCATCTCCTTTACAAAATTATGCCTTTTATGTAAGTAAAATTACGACAACCGAAAAATTACATTCAAATTAAGTAATACACAAAAGATATGTCTCAAACAATACAAATTTTGAAATTAAACTTCTTCTGGCAAGGAAAAATTTGCGTCAGACGTTAAGTTAAGTTTAAAGATCTTTATTCTAAAAAAAATTAAAAGTCAGAAGTGAAACTTGTTTGGCAAAGTAATTTTTAAGTTTCTTTATATTTACACATCTAAAACTTTAAATTTCCGAGACTTGGAGGGAGAGAAAAAGGAGAGAGAGAGAGAGAGAGAGAAAATACTGTACACCATAAACAATTCTTACAATAGATACCATAACTTAATCATAGGGTACAAAAAGGCGGCCTTATTGCTAGGTAGCGATTTCTGCCAGGCAACCTTAGGGTTAGACAGATTTATTACGGAAATGAGTAGGTGGTGTATAAAAGGAATATGTTGGGAATTTAATTATCATTAAAATATTAAGTTTCGAAAATTTAAACAAATAAATTATTGATGTCTAAAATGACGAGTCTTAAATAAAAAGGCACATGTTTTTTTGTCAATGTTAGATATTACTAATTAAATTTTGTTTTTGAATTTAAAATTTAAAAAACAGATTTTATTTTTTATGCAGAATATTGTATTAAATGGCGAGTGACAAATTAAAAATGCCACATGTTATTTAGATTACATTTCGAGCATACTTATTTTTAATATGATACCCGAATCACTTCTGGGTTTGACTCCACATAGTCATGTTAAAAATGTCCTATTACAAAAGGTATATTATAATGTTGAGGTTTCTTTAAGCGACAAAGATGTTTGTACTTGATTGAATGAAAACTGCCTCATTGGTCTAGTTGTTAGAATGTTCGACTACAGACATAAGGTCCTGGGTTCGAATCCCAGTTCAAGCCAATTCAAAAATCAATATTGAGTTTTCTATTAAGATTTTCTCAATATTTGCCCGAAGTTGGGAAGCTGGCGGTGTGATCCGAGCACGGTTGTGGATCACATCGCACTATGAGAGTGAAGGAATAGAGATTGCACTTATGTACTATGCCTGCCAAAACCCTCGCGACTCGGAGTGAGGAGGTCTGTGCCCAGCAGTATTCCAGTTGAACATGGAAGCTTAACACGTTGTAACCTATAAAGACTAAATTAGATGGAGTAACTTTCCAAACCGGTGGAAGATGTATTACCAACGGACAGACTACTGACCATTCAAATATGCTTTTTGAGCCTACTTATTTTTTTAATGCGACTATCTATTCCCCGTGTAAACATGTTTCGGATCTCGTGGAAATATGGGGAAATACGGATCAAGTACTCAAATTGAATCAATATCTATATATGTATAAGAGATATCCAGGTATCTATTGACTCATCACGATATCTCTGGAACCATAAAGCGTTGAGACTTTAAATTTGGTAGGAATATTCGTTTTTCCGAGTAGAGGTCGCCTAAGAACGGATTTTACGAAATTACACCCGGAAGCGGGGTTGCGGGCGTGTTAATAAAAAAAAAATCAAATTTTCACATTAAAAAGTAATTCAAGCTTCACATTTACAAAGTATATCTTTTATGGTATGTAAAGTTTGGTAAATTTTTTTTTGACATAATGGATACTATCAAAAGTAAATTTCAGGAAATTCCATCCTCAAAAGGCAGTGCGGGCATGATTCTTATTTTTAAAACAAAATGCCACCAGAAATACATTTGACGCAGATGAAGTTGCAGGTTCAGCTAGTTGAATACGTAAAAAGATTAAGCTATTTACTGAAGTTAAAACTCGAAATACACATTTTTGTATAAGGCGTAGTTCTTTATCTCTTGGAAATATTAAAAATTCCGTGCTTTGTGAGCGTTTAGGTCGTGAAAGGAAATGCTTACCCAATTTCAAATATATGAAGCGAAACGTGTTGAGTCAATGAGTAAGTGAGTGATCGTAGAGTTTTTTTACACTCATCGACCATTGCTTATCATGATTTATCTTTATATGATTAATTTTATTTTTAAATCTTAGGGGAAACTATCAAACCCCTTCAAAATATCCTTCTTTTCCCTTTTCCCCAAATCTATATATGTACAAGTTTTATATGTACATAAAACTCAGGGCGTGGATAAAAGCAAATTAACAAATAAAATATCGCAGTTAAATTTTATGTACACAAAGTTCAACTTGAAATTTCCAAGTATCATTAAGTTTTATAATTGTAGAAGTGGACTTTCGTGTACGTATATTAAATAAATGCGGTAACAAGATAAAACATTTAAATTGCAAATTATATCGTGTGTTGTTTTATAATGTTATACATGTGTTTATTTTGTTGTCTTCTTACATTATACCAGAAATATTATTTATAAGAAGGTTCATTAACAACTTCTTACAAATTATACTTGCTTTTAATGCTGTACTCAAACTAAAAATACTCTACAGATATAGAATAAGCTTATAATAACTTTTAACTTGATAAAAATAAAAACAGTGTAGGTATATCGGTGGGTATCATTGGTATCCTTGGAATATGAGCTAACTCACTGGTCTAACTATAAATTGGTCGTCCAGGGGTCGAAATTCGACTATAATTCAATATAATTATAATTTTGAAAATGGTTCCCTAAAAATCAGGCCCTATTTCCCTATGTTAACCTAAAGTGCACGGCTGGACCAATTTCGATAATTATTTTGTTGTTCTGTTTCTTTAGTCAGGAGGCTGTTTGTATGAGAGAAAAGAAGTGACAAAGTTACGTAGAATATCACACATTTTAACTAAACTTAAACACCAAAGTAACTTTTGTAATTTAACATTCTCAGTGCTTTTGACAATATAAACTTTTCTCAGTAACCTTCTTAGTGTTTTTTGACAACATACACTTTTTTAATGTAACCTTCTTAGTGATTTTGACAATATAATCTTTTGTAATGTAACCTGCTCAGTTATTTTGATAACATAAACTTGTCTAATATAACCTTCTTAGTGTTTTTGATAATATGAACTTTTTAATATAACCTTCTCAGTATTTTGACAAAATAAACTTTTCTAAAGTAACCTTCTTAGTGATTTTAACAATATAATCTTTTGTAACGTAACTTTCTTAGTATTTTTGACAATAAAAACGTTTCTGTTATAACTTTTTGGCGTTTAGTATAGTTACCCGCGATTGATAAAACACTAGATATGTTTGTGTGTCAAATACATAGTGTATTTAATGATGTTTTTACTGATTCAATGTGTTCTTATGTATGATTTAGATTATTAATATTAGCATTTTGCACTCTTCTCTATATGAACTGTAATTGTGGAATATTTCATATACCTCCGTTCTCGTAATTTATGTAAAAAAGGTTATAAAGATTTTACTTTACTAATTAATGTAAATATACTTTAAAATTCACGCATTGAAACTTTTTCAATGCTGAGTTATAAAAAGATCGTGCTAGTTGACGTACGAATTGACATTTTTTAAAGTGAAACTTCTCTAGGCGCATCCAGAGTAACATTTTTACGGTTTATCCATAAAAATTTTATTTGCGCGTGATTAGCGTCACGAAGACGTGCAGAATTTTTTATGCTAATTCGTTTGAAGGTTAGGTAGTTTTAATATTAACAAATCACATGTGACATTTCAATTTGCCACTCACTCTTTAATAATTTAATATACTATTTTTCATAAAATAAAATATTTCATAAATTCCCTTTTCCAAATTTTAAATTCAAAAACAAAACTTAAACAAAAACACGTGGCATTTTTATTTACAATTCGTTAAGATTTTCGAAAACTTAGTTTGCCTAAGAAGTTTCACTTCTGACATGTGTATTTTGTACGCACGCAATTTTTTAAATCTTATGTGTATTTAATTTAATTTCTATTTTGTTGATACACATTGACGTATTACTAATACAATTTTAACTTGATTATATGTTATGCTTGGGGCAATAAATTAATCACATTACGCACAAATGTATTTAGCTAACAAGGTCAGGTCTTATTGGCGCACGCTTATCCGGGCAGTCACTAATATCCAATTAGGGGATTTGATCACTTGTGTATTGAACTTTAGGAGTCAATACGTTTTAGGGGGTCATCTGGTAAAGCCAATGAAGTGCAACCCCGAATATGGTCTATTAGTTACGGTGATGGCTGCCGGCTTACCGACAACGGATATCTTGTAATACGAGATGGATGATTGGGCGGCCTATGAAAAAATAGCTGCCCTATGTGACGTGCCACACTAAGCTATTTATCGTGTTGTATTTACACAGTACTTATAGATAATGTATTCAGAACATAGATCAGGCTTTTACAGACAAATATGTAATTCAGTTTGTTGTCTAATTTGTTACCAAACCGTAGGTTCATTACCAAATCACAGACTTGATATATCACTTTATTTAGACTGAAACTTATTAATAAATTAAGTTATAGATGAATATAGCATTTAAGAGTTACTATTCATGCCAGTGGTATCACTGATAGTTCCTAATCACGTGGAAGTTTGAGAAAATCCTTAGTTTTTGGGTCCACTTAATCACACAAAAAAAATTCATCAAAATCGGAATTTTAAAAAGAGCTATGTTAGCTTATATGTTTATAAAAAGGTATTTAATAAGAGAAATTTAATCGTTTCAGGCTATAATTCTTAAATCATTTTCATTCATGTTTTGTGATATCCTCATTAGATATAAAGTGGCAGTAATTATGTAAAGGCCAATAATCATAATGACTTCATATAATATTATAGTATCCTTTAATAGGTACCTATTAAAAAAATAATTAATTAATACAATATATTAACGCATTAAGTATAAATATATAAAAGATGTGACCAGTAAAGAACAGAGACTCTTTTGTGGAACGCTCACCTAATTAGGAAATAAAATCCACTAATTAATTTTTAAATCGTAAACACGACTTCGTTTATTTACGTCCATTCCAAATAAATACCTCAAAAGATAAGGTTCGTTTTGTGAACGAAACCATGGAAGATTATAATAATGAATATAAATAAAAAATATTTTATCTTGATACATTATTTTCATAAATTGTAGTGGATCTTGAAGAAGTTATGGGACGGTGGAAAAATTTTCATCACGCGTTACGTAAAGCACTTATGTGTGACTTTGCATAAGTATCTGTTGGGTCTTTACTTTACTCAGTAACACAGAAAACCACGACAAAATACCTATGTATAACATGATGTTAAAATAAAAATGTCATAGAATTTAATACAATAAAAGCCAATTAATTTCACTTCCCTTATATATCTACTGAGACTTTGTATAATTTAGTGTGATTAAGACTCTTATATAAAATAGGATGAGTTATGTAAATGAAACATAACAACTACGTAAACAATTACTTAGAAAATTAGTTGACAAAAACGGTTTTTTTTTTAAATATTAGGGATCTTTGAAAACCCGATCTCTTTTTTTTATTATTTTAATACTTCAATGATTTAGTTATCACAAACTTGACATTTATTTGAATTTCCCTTTTCCTTTGGTCTTATTTCACATTCTTGTATCGTTGTTATTTCATAAAAACTTATATCCCTATTTCATTACCTTCAATATGTAGAGAAATTATCGTAATTCAATCGCTGTTTTGGCGTGAAAGCCTTACAGATAGACAGAGTTTCTTTTAAATTTATATTATTGGATAGATTAACATAATGCATTACAACAACTAAGCAATAAAATTCAGGAATAAATAAACACAATTGGCACTTTTATCAGTCGGACTCCTCAACTATACCTTAAATCATTATATTGTAGATTATGTTGATTAAAAAAGCGAATTACGTAAACGAGCCAATTGCTGCAATTAACACATATAAAGGCACACGATGGTCGATTTTAGCTTTGAGGTTAACAAGCCAATTACCATAACTTACCCTGCCGAGAATCGAATTCAGGATCTCAGGTAGCATATCACCAGCATCACGCAATAATTGTTAATGTTACTGTAATGCATTAACATAGACAATTAATAGACTTGGACTGTATGTAAACACGATTGTCGCTGTTATCAGTCGGATTCCTCAAACGCACCTTAAATTATTCTCATTCATTGAAATCATTAATACCTTATGTATTTTTATGTAGTATGTTGATTAAGAATGAGAATTACGAAAACGGTACACACATCTGAAAGAACATGATGGGCGGTTTTAGCTTTGAGGCCAACGAGCCAATTGCGATAATTGCAGCAACGACACCTCTCATGTATGCGGGTCGTGATAAAACCAGCTCTATTGCACCAATACAAAACAACGTAAATTAACACATAATGATACCCAATAAGGAGTAAAATTCCATGCTCATAAAAGGTATACGATCTTCCTCGATTTAAAGACATTTATTTCTCACAAAGTACACCTTTATAATGTGACTTATACTAGTTTTAGTTTTGTACAAGTCAACTTCGATAAATTCAATTTAAAAATAGTTTCAATGAAAGTTTTATATAAATAATAGATTTTGGCTAGATTGTATCATTTTCGATTGAATTTAGGGGCAATGCACTGTTTTTTCACTGGAAAATGCTTTAGGGTACAAACCCAACCCGTGGGTGGAAAGTGTCGATGAAGGAAGCCTTGCAATACCCATTAAAACCCAGCGAAATCCTCTCCATTAATGAAAGAGGCACCAGGCTCCAACGTTTACATTTGTCTCTGGTGTCCTGGATGAATGAAAGTTGTTTTTAAAATAATATTTTGCGAGTTACTTAGCCTTTGCTTTCCAGCGTCGATATAAAAATAGTTATAAAACATAATTGTACTTTGATAATAAAAGAAGTATACCTTACAGAAGCGCTACTATTCTGTTGAGGAATTTCTAAATGGTTTATCTATCTATTTTCGTAAATATGACTAAGTTTATTGTAACTATTTCATGTTTAGACTTCAACATGACAATGTAAGATTGAATGCGACCTTTTATAGACGTATTGTATTTGAATTTGAAGTAGAATAACTAATGTTATGTTGAGGCTACGCAAAACATCTCGTGCACGTATTCCACTAGATTTTTCCCTGTGAATTCTTTCATAGTTCTCTAGTGAAGAGTAAATGTGCGTGAGTCTTGCAAACGAGTTTCGCTTATACCATTTCTGCTTAACGATATCATTGAAGACCGGATTAGGATACGATAACATTCTTGATAAGAAGCTGTGCAAAACTAAGCTGTTAAATTGCTTATAGTTATTAAATCCGCGGGCGGTGTCGTAACTTCTGAGCATATCACCATATAAATATCGGTGTAAGGATACAGTTTTACGATACGAAAGTGTATATCTGTTGAATGGGTATTTTTTCTTAAAGAAAGTCTTTATTTTATATCCGCCAATATCGCGACGATATGGCTTTGCATTTCGCGTTACAATAGAAAGTTTGGGACCATGAAAAAATTTAATACATATAAAAAAATAGCGCCCCCTATTTAACACAATTAGGGGATGAATTTTGATTATTAAATGAAATTTGTCTCACACGTTTTGTATTATATGTTTATATTTTTAGAGGTAGAATTTTTGATAAATAGTTTTGAAGTAAAACATCTTTAGGCGCATGAGGGTAAAATTTTTACGGGTGAAACGCGTGACGAAAATTTGCAGCGTTTTATATGCTAATTCGTTTGAAGGTTAGGCAGTTTTAATATTCACAAATAACATGTTGCATCTTAATTTGCCACTCGTCATTCAATAATTTAATATACAGTTTTTCATAAAATCTAAAATAAATGGATTGATGAATATTTTAATGACAATTAAATTCCCAACATATTTTCCTTTTTACCTCCCTCTAAGTCTCGGAAATCGAAAGTTATTTTTCCTTATTAGTATAAATATAAACAAGAGTTAAAAATTAGTTTGCCAAAGAAGTTTCACTTCTGACATTTGTACTTTGTACGAGCGCACTTTTTTTTAAATAAGCTATTAGACGAATTTAATACTTCATACTATTACGAGACAATTTATCAGCTTCTTTATGTCTTGGTAGATTAATGGATAGACGAATCTTCAAGATAGTTATCATTTTCTTATCAATTCTATTAGTAATAGGGACCGGTCCTGATTAATATTTAGAACTTATAAAGTAATTTACAATTTTTTTTAAATAAGTTTTTTATTTAATGAATGTGAACCAGTCGCACTGGGAATGTTTCATTATCCCTATATTATAATTTTTTATTATGTCGCGTTTACTTATTTTAATTTTCTAATAATATAATGATAATAATAATAAGCCTTTATTCACTATTACGCGTACAAATGTCAAGTTATAAAATGTTTCCAGTACAATTGATATAATTGATTTTAATTTTTAACATATATTTTTAAATTTCAATGTCAATAATTATATTCTTAATGTATTTAGTAGGTATTCATTTATATTTAGTCAAAATTAGTCTGGCGCAAAGGTTTTAGTTTTTTTTATTTTAATATTAATGGCAGATTAAATAACATTTGTTATATACATATACCTTTTAATTTCATTCCTTTTGTCATTTGTGATAACATACTAAAAAACTTTCAATTCTTTTATATCTCCTTTAAGGTATATATCTTAAATAATATCTTATATATCCGTGATAATATACATTTATTCAGTAAGAAAAGTGAAATACACAATTTTAGCACAAGAAATAAAAACAAACTTGTAATTCCATATTTTAGAGTTAAGAAACTTCAGAAATCATTTGTCGGGTGGAGCATACGCAACTATAATAAGATACCTCAATCAGTTTTGGATTTGCCTCCGCATAGTTTTAAGAAATATGCCAAAACACCTTTTACAAAAGGCATATTATAATGTTGAGGATTATTTAAGCGATAGAAATGTTTGGATTTGATTCCAGTTGCTCACAGAAGCAATATATTACACATTGTAGCATACAAAACTATCTTTAAAAGAGTAACCGTTGAGCTTCTTACCGGTTTCTTCTTAGCGGATTCAACTTTCCGAACCGGTGGTAGATTTGTTACCAACGGACAGACTACTGACGATTCAAAAGTGCTTTTTGAGCTTACTTGAATAAAGAATATTTTGATTTGATTTGGTACTGCCTAATTACATTTTAAATGGCGTCAAAATCTTATTAAGTGTTTTAACTCTGTTAAATATTCTGTTGAGTTTATATAATGGAAAAAATAATCGACTTTTGTATGCTGTAATAGAAGAAAAGAGAGAGCTTAATAAACAAAGTTTCATCGACCATGAAGTTTGAACTTAATTGTTATATATTTTCCAGTGAGATAATGTGCAAGCGGAAATTATAGAAAATAATCACTGACAACAATATTATAGCAAATGAGTTGTTCAATGATTTTCGAGAAGAAGAAAAGCTTATTAATAACTTTAACGTTTTATCCTATTGATTAAATATTTTGTTTTAAAAAACTTTACGACAAGACATCGCCTAGGTTGATAAATCTCTACCCGCTGTGGTTAACGCCATGGTAGGTAGGGAAGTCTGTTGGAAGGCGATGGTCTCCTTCTGTGATAATGTGATGTCGCAGAAGGAGACGGCAGAACGGCTCAGAGAGGTGGATCGAGACGCTTCCGCCATGCGAAGGAGGAGGCCGGGGCTAAGACGGGCGGCCCATGATCGACGTCTACCCCCTTAGGGTTAGCTTGTGGCAACAGGTACGAAGCCTGTTGTCCCCAAAAGTGAGGGAAGACAGGTGACATGTCGAGTGCTCCGGGCATGCCATCCGAGCGGAGGAATTTTGTCGGTGGAAACCTTGTAAGGCACATCGTAGGCGGGAGTGCGGACGTATTCAGATCCCGTGCTTTCGCCAGCGAACGTAGGGAGGGGCACCGTCAGGTTTTAGCCGGCAAAAGTACGGCATAACTTGCAATATTGAAAAGGATCATCTAATGAAAATATAATGTTACACTTAAAATTCGTACCTTTTTCTAGTATTACTGTTTTATTTTATAGCAAATATCCTAATATACAACTGCCTCATTGGTATAGTGGTTAGCATGTTCGACTACGGACATGAGGTACTGGGTTCGAGTCCCGGGTCGGGCCAATTCAAAAATCAATATTGAGTATTCTATTGATTTTCTCAATATTTGCCCGAGGTTGGGAAATTGGCGTTATGCTCTACTCCCGTGCCTCGGAGAGCACGTTAAGCCGGCGGTCCTGATCTCTCTCCGGTCGTGTCGGATTCTCGTCACATCAGACTATGAGAGTGAAGGAATAGAGAGTGCACTTGTGTACTATGCCTACCAATCCGCAGTGTAGCAGCGTGGTGGGTTTATGCTCTAAAACCCCTCTCTCCTATGAGTGAGGAGGTCTGTGCCCAGCAGTGGGACATTAATGGACTGCTATTTACCTTTTTTATCCTAATGTACACAGTAGCTATTGGAACAAAGATAAGTTCTTTGTTGCTAGAGTCCACAATTCTATGTAACCAATGCTTTTCATCAGTTAAGCCTCAGAAGCCAATATCAGTAGTTTGCAAGGTGATTACTTCCAGAATTACACCAGCGTGCCTGGCAAAACTACTGAATATATTCAAATAGTTCGGTTTTTAGAAAATAGCTTACAAGTGTTTCAATTTCTTTTCAAGCCGATGCAACTATTACGTTAATAGCCTAGAGCCTGCTGCATGAGAGTTAAAAATGTATTATTTCTTTTAAATAAAACACAAGTAAGCAGTAAGTACAGGTAATTATTTGACAGTCGCTCACGTGAAATGGTCTTTATCTTTAGACGTCGAAGAGCTACTGTAGAATGATGGGCATTGTGTTGTTTTTTTTCCTGTTATCTCCGTTTCTGGCTGACATTATTGTCATTTGTTGAAATGTGTTTAAAATAATTGCTCGATCGCAGTGCGCCCATGACTATGGCGTTCGCGAAAATTGCACGCGATGCCATGCCGGTTGTTCTGCGTAAATGCTCACATATTTGTTGTAAATGCAGTGTTTTGACCTCGGTTGATAAAATTACTAAAAATTGTACAATTAGCTTATGCAGTTGCCTTCTGGGAATATTGTTTCATTGTTTAAAGGCTTCGAGTCGATTTGGTTTCACCTGGTTAGTGGTAGTATTGCTAAATACGACGTTAATAGATACATGTTTTAAAAGATATTTAGCCAACTCTTGGTAGTCTTGCCCATCGACATATCGACAATTTAATCGCATAGCTTTATATAGAATACGATTTTACTCATGTCGTGAATTCTTGGATTCAGTCCGTCATCAAACCCATTAGGGTTCTTAGCACGTAACATTGACGACAAAACGCTATGTTAGATGAATCCAATTAAACTGTTCAAGAAAAGAGAAGCAGACCGGTGAAACTGTAACTCTTAGAAACCATGGGAATCTAGCCCACGTTCTGTCAGATGGCAGGCGTAAGGAGGCAACTGTTCTATAACATAACACATTTAGCGTCTTACACAGTAGAGATACCTTATTTTCAGAAACGCTTGAGCTTCAATTCAGTTTCATTTATATCGGTTTTAACTATGTGCTTGTTAAATTTAGGTGTTCCACTGAGTTTTTACCGGTATCTTCATGTATAGGTCCAAACGGTATCTTCTCGGTAAAATTAACCTTCCGAACCGGTGGTAGGTGGCACTTAACGATTGTTTGTTTATTAAAAACAAACTTGTAATACCATATTTTAGAGTAAAGAATATTTTGATTTTGATTAAGCCTACTTGAATAAAGCCTTTTATCGTTTTACTGAAATAAACTCAGTAAGAAATCTTTAGCAGATCGACAAGTAGTCATTTTTTTAGCTCTTTTATATCGCTTTGTCTGTTTTTAGAGAACGAATTGGCGTCTGAGGCGAGATGTAGTTATGATTGATTCTATTAGATCGGACGATGGTTTCGGTGTATCAAAGCGTGTTGACCGGACCGGACCACCTGCTGACGCAGGAGCCGCTATCGGATAACGAACGACACAATAACATTTTAGAAGCGGATCCATTATTATTTTACTGTTTTATAACATTTCATTTATTAAGCAATCTCAATTATAATAGGTAACCGTCAATAATTTCATTTATGACAATAACGATAACAAGTATGAAGTAATCGTATAAAACTAAAAGTTTTGCTTTCTGTTATCCATAAATTTTTTAACTGTGACAGATTAGCTCTTAACTGTGACCCCACCTGATGGTAAGTGATGATACAGTCTAAGATGTAAGTGCGTTAATATAAGTATATAGTAAGAGGCGATATACCTCTTATGGTTTCTACACAGCATCGTACCGGAAATCAATACAAATATCTTTGTTTGACGGTACGTATTGCTGGTAGGGTTGCGTGGTAACTATCCACGGCCGAAGCCTCCCACCAGTGCAGACGCAGACAAATGAGGAAATACAATTTCCTAAATTCGTCCCACCGGGGATCGAACCCGGGCCCTCTGCTAGTCAAATGTAAATATAATAAATCCTACATATAATTGTCTTTGTGTAATTTCTTCTTATAGACTCAGCTCTAGGTAAATTCAAAATCAAAATATTCTTTACTCAAGTAGGCTCAAAAAGCACTTTTGAATCGTCAGTGGTCTGTCCATTGGTAAGAAATCTACCACAGGTTCAGAAAGTTGAATCCGCTGAGAAGAAACCGGCAAGAAATATTATTTAATATATATTGCGACAGTACTGTAATAATTGATGATTCTTTAAATTTATCTTTTAGGGAAGCACCAGATCGTAATTGATATAAGGCACGTATTGCTCCTTTTTGTGAAATAAATATAGTTTCAATGTCCGCCGCCTTACCGCATAACAGTATGCCGACGGTTTATAGAGCAAATATCCTCCACGTTGCTCCATTGCTGATTGGCAGACATAGTACACCAATGCACTCTCTATTCCTTCACTCTCATAGTCTGACGTGACGACAATCCGACACGGCCGGAGAGAGATCAGGCGCAGGACCGACGGCTTTACGTGCTCTTCGAGGCACAGGGGTGGATCACACCGCCAAAATTTTCCCAACTTCGGTCAAATATTGAAAAAATTTTAAGAAAACTCAATATCGGTTTTGAATTGACCCAACCCGGGACTCGAACCCTGGACCTCATGTCTGTGGTCGAACATGCTAACCACTAGAACAGTGAGGCAGTTGAATCTTTTATTAAAGGAAATCTAATTAAGACTGCCTCATTGGTCTAGTAGTTAGGATGTTCGACTACAGACATGAGGTCCAGGGTTCGAGTCCCGTGTTAGGCCAATCCAAAAAAAAAACGATATTGAGTTTTCTTTTAAGATTTTCTCAATATTTGCCCGAAGTTGGGAAGTCGGCGGTGTGATCCACCCCCGTTCCTCGGAGAGCACGTTAAACCGTCAGTCCTGCGCCTGATCTCTCACCGGTCGTGTCGGATCCCGTCTCATCGGATTATGAGAGTGAAGGAATAGAGAGTGCACGTGTGTACTATGCCTGCAAATCCGCAGTGGAGCAGCGTGGTGGGTCTATGCTCTAACAACCCTCTCTCCTATGAGAGAGGAGGCCTGTGCCTAGCAGTGGGACGTTAATGGGCTGCTACTTACTTACTTTTAAAAGATTTAAACTTATTAAGGGACATCTGTGTAACTTTCGGGGGATGGTTAATTAAACGAAAATATTGATAAATTATTGACTTAAGTATATAAGCACGTAGGCCTTACAAAATGTAACAATAAATTATAAAAATGTCTAAATATTAAACGTTATTAAGTCTATGGGAGTATTCAAGGAATATAACTAATAGAATTTTAATCAAATTTGTAACAAATTGATCGCGCACAATGGTCCACGTTTTTATTAAACGCGTGCCCAGTACTGCTCGGCGTGCTTATGAAACTAACTAAATTGATTAAATTTCATAACTGAATAGCGGCATACTTTCAATGCACTTCGTTTTTGGTTCCGTGACCGATAAAAATCTTATTTTTCTATATAATTCTGTTGAGTAATTCAATTATGATATATTTATACATTGAAATACGGTGAGTACATTTTCAAACTGGTTGTTAAATGCGTTCAATTTCTACTAAGCTATTTGAATCTCAAATTTTCATACTATGTAATGCAATATGAAGTGATGTAGTAAATACACAAATTGCAAAATCAATTACCACACAAAATAGTTGTATTTATTTGAACAACTCCTATAAATGTAATGGAGCCTGAGATAGGGATTTTACCTCTGTGCTTTCGTTAAACTTGCGTAAGTTTAAATCAATGTTTTTCTTAATAATACAAAAATTATTGCACTTGACCAATATCTGAAATCTAACCTTTTATTAGCATGGAATGATTTGTTGAAAGAAATTAAATTGCAGCGCAGTAAAGTGAGTAGCAGCCTATTAACGTCCCACTGCTATGCACAGGCCTCCTCACTAATAGGAGTGAGGGTTTTTAAAAGCATTGACCCACCACGCTGCTCCAGAGCGGATTGGCAGGCATAGTACACAAGTGCACTCTCTATTCCTTCACTTTCATAGTCCGATGTGACGGGAATCCGACACGACTGGAGAGAGATCAGGCGCAGGACCGATGGCTTAACGTGCTCTCCAAGGCACGGGGGTGGATCACAATGCCAACTTCCCAACTTTGGGCAAATATTGAGAAAATCCTAATAGCAAACTCAATATCGATTTCGAATTGGCCCGACCCGGGACTTAAACCCAGGACCTCATGTCTGTAGTCGAAAATACTAACCACTAGACCAATGAGGCAGTCGCAGCGCAGTAAAGTAAAATAATTATACTTTTGCATTTTAATACTCCAACTAGTAAATAGAAGTAGTAAAGTTTAAATATTTTTATAATAAACTCCCAAAAAAAGTTCCAAAGACGCCACTTAATAAATATTTGATTAAAACAAATCTAATTAACAAAATCGTTCGTTAATTTGAAGGACTACTTAAAATATTAAAAAGCGTGGAAGTGGATAAGTTGCTCTAATCGGAATAAAATAAATAAAAAATATATTGTAATGAAGATGACAAAAAAGGATACTCGACTGTCTCTGTTGTGGGTTCTTCTCAGAACACAGCGCGAAGAACCCTCGTGACTTTAGATTTTAAGTCGTCCTTTAATAGCATCATCAGACGTACCTTGGAGTTAGTGTTTGGAAAAAAGTGGTGTAAGAGGCCTACTTGAATAAAGATATTTAGATTTGAAGTGATAAATTTATCAATCGTTTCTAAAATAAACTCCCAGAAGGAGTTACAAAAATGTCACTCAATTAATTTAAATCTTTAACTTTCGATTCTATAAAAAGATAATGTGGAAAAAAAACTGTATTTGACGATTCAAAGGTTTTGTAAAAGCCTAATTTTTTAAATTTGAATTTATGATAGTATGAATCTTCACCAATTCGGATTATTCAAAAACGATCACCACTGGAGAGGTTATTCGTCAGCAATAAATCGAGATCTATGACAGTTGTCTCCTTCTGCAAGGATTACATCTTGCAGTAGGAGGCAATTGCGACGGAGATGGAAATTTCGGCCAATGCCCTATTTAGAGGAGGAGATTTTTGAGGGAGAGGGCGTGCCTTACGTTGGCTTCATATGGATAATATGGTTTCCAGATTACCCCACACTATCGAATAACTAAATTCATTCTTGCATTGGTCAGCTAAAGAAAAGTGCCTGCTTACAAAATATACATGTCAGAAGTGAAACTTCTTAGGCAAACAAATTTTGAAGTCTTGTTTCTATTTATACAAATCTAAAACTTTGTATTTTCAAAACGGAGGGAGAAGGAGGAATTTAATTGTTATTCAAACATTAAAAACACAAATAAGTTACTGAAGTCTCAAATAACTAATTGTAAATAAAAATGCCACGTGATTTTTTTCAATATTAGAAATTATTAAATGAATTTTGTTTTGGAGTATATTTATTTTATAAAAAATGGTATATAAATGATTATATGACGAGTGGCAGATTAAAATGCCACATGTTATTTGTAAATGTTAAAACTACCTAACCTTCAAACGGATTAGCATAAGAAATGCTGCACATCTTCGTGACGCTAATCACGCGTTTACTCCATACAAATTTTACACTCATGCGCCTAAAGAAGTTTCACTGCAAAAATATAACTTGAGCCTATCACAAAGCTATACATAAAATCCTGTTATGTATACTTTAAATCGTGATTTTAATTTCAATATTTTAAATTAAATCTTACTATACGAACAATTAATAGGTGTTATAATATGAAAGATAATAGTAATGAGATTGAAATATTATAATTGCGCAATTGTCAATCTGTCATGGCTTTGATTAGACTTAAATAAGAAGAAAAATTATTTCAGGACATATTTACGCACATTAATATATAATATTAGATTATGTAGGGTTTGACGTATTTAACATTAAATATATTTGTATATTTAAGTTAAATTTTAGACAAATATAATGGATCTTTATACTGAAAACGTATAAGTAAGAATATAGAAATGTAACATTTAATTAGAACTTCTTTCCTAAATAGTATACAGTCTGTTAAGACAAAAGCTTTGTAATTGTATAATCTATATATAGATAGTTATAGACCCTGACTTACTCGTATTTGTATTGGATTAATATGTAATAATTAGTCAGAGTAAACAAAATTACGTTGCCACATATTCAGGGAACGGAAAACCACATTATATCCATTTTTGCCGAAATATCTTCTCCTATTAATAATCGTATCATATCTATTATTCTGAAAGGCTTTGGGAATAACCAACACGAAGTTACAAAGCAAGAGTTAAAACAAGGAAAGTATGAGACTGTTGCAAAACAAGGTTCCTTAACTGTACGTAAAACAGATCTCCCAAATATATTGACAGGCAAGCGTTTACATGTTGAAATAAGAGAAAACAGCCTTTCAATATACGTAGAGTGACTTTGAATGAGAGCCTCAGATAATGACACTAGCAAAACAATAATCCCCAACCTTTTAACGTTTACATAATAGGAACTGTCATTAACACCGCTTTCACCTCGTGATGTGTTCACATTAATTGCTGATAGTCTTCGGGAGCGGTTATCAAAACAGAGCGATTCATCGAGACTGTCTAAATTTTAATAAGGTGCCACTACCGCCTTTGTTGGCGATGACGGCGCGATTTCAAACAATGGCTTACGCAACTTACCGATATCGGCTTACGAGGCGTTACAGGCCTAGCTACTGACCAAATTTTGATTAATTGCATTCTTAAACCACAAAATGTAGGGCTCCTGCCTTTATTATATACTGGCGCCGATTAATTAGCGAAGCCAATGACGTGAGGTTTTATGAGAGGCTGTAATACATTATCTTTTATGTGGGCGTTTCAATCAATTGTTGGCAGTGATAGTGTTGTCGCCTTATATTGTTCTCATTTATATAGCTTTTGACCTCGCCGGTGCAATGATGGCTAGCTGAGGCCCTGTATTCAATATCATTCAGAGAAGTCCCGGATGGGAATCGTGAGCAAGCAGTGACAAGGTTCTATATATAAAAAGAAACTATCGCGCTTGATTTTTCAATTCAATCCATCATTGTTCTTATGGGCAAAGGAAAACATCGTAAGGAAACAAGCAAACAATGAAGAACCTGAAATTTAAAGCCACATTAATCATTTACAAAATAATTTTAATTGAAAAAAACATCGCTACTTTGGAAGAATAGTGACTCAATACGAAAAAGATTATGTTATAAGAGAATCGCTTGAATATTATACAAACGGTTTAAATCCACAAAAACATAAAGACATTATACGATTTGGATTTGATTTTTGACCTTAAATAAATTTTGGATTGCGCGATAATTCAGGATCCAGGCTAGATTTCATTTTCCTGCATCAAAATTCATATTCAAATCAGAATAACTGTTACAATATTTGCTTCAAAATAGAAATAAATTTTAAATAGAATATTAATAGCAAAAATGGTGCTGTAGTACCACAAAGTAACAGCTCCTTGTAAAATGAAGACTTTTAAATTACATATAAAGAAAATAATTTTCGTTTGAAGTTATTATGAAAAGCTTGAAGTAAATTTTGACGATTTATCAAAATCGATTGAAGTTATACTCATAAATCGTTTGTTTTTCTAAGTCATCAATGTACATTAGTGTCACGTTTTGGTTTATTTGCAACAGAATAACCGAGAAGAACAACGACCTGTACACTCCCTCATTGTCGATTAACAATGGAGGTGTTTTTTATTTGAGATGTTTTTTGACATTTACTAACAAGGTCTCGCCTCGTTGTTGGGGCCGGCGGTATAAATCAAATCGATATCCACATAGGTTCCAATAAACCGATACATTTATTGATTTGTTACAGCACTAAATTGGTTCCCAGCAGTGTGTCAAAACACAATGTTGCCCGTAGAAAGGTTCACGGACATGATTATAAAAAACAAGTGTGTTTTATTTAAATTTTTGTTACACCTGGTTGCTTTGAACTTGTTCTTATATGTGCATCTTTATGTACTGCAATACTATGAGTGGTAGACCTCAGTGAAGCTTTGGGCAATAGACCTGAGTTAAACCGTGGGCCATATACCTTTGGGAGCGACAGATCTTTCATAGAACGTAGGCGTAATAATATATATAATAAAGATATTTATTCCACATCTCTGTAAATGTACACTTTAATATTAGTAGTGTTAGTAGTTTATAAATCTATTTGTTAGTATGGTTAGTTTTTTCTTTTCTTATGTATGGTAGTGAAAGTTGGGTATGGCAGAAGAATCACAAAAGTAAAATAAATGCGGTAGAGATGAGAGCGTTGAGAAGCATGAGTGGATTAAAACTGAGTGACAGAGTGAGAAATAGTGTGATAAGAGAACGTTGTGGTATAAAAGAAGACGTAGTGACTAAAATTGAAAAAGGTATGCTTAGATGGTTTGGGCATGTAGAGAGAATGAATGAAAGGAGACTGACAAAAAGGATTTATGAGTCAAGAGTGAATGCGAAAGTTGGAAGGGGAAGACCGAGGCGAACGTTCCTGGACCAAATCCAGGACATTTTAAATAACGGCCAGGTCAAGAGTACTCTAAACCGACGAACTTGTATGAAAGGTTTAATGAGAATGAAAGAAGCGAAGGAGATATGCAAGGATCATGGCAAGTGGAAGGATGTTGTCTCTGCCTACCCCTATGAGAATGAGGCGTGATGTTATGTATGTATGTATGTTAGTTTTCTCACTTTGATGTGGACCTCTTTCTATGAGCAAAGGCCTTCTCCAACTCCTTCCACGCATCACTATTGATGCCCTTCGCCATCCAATTTTTCCCTGCAATTCCTTTTTTATCATTAGCCCACCGTCTCTTAGGCCTGCCGACATTTCTTGTTTCTGTGGGACCATTCCGTAAGCGTTAGACGTGTCAAATCAATGTCCACATAGGTTTCAGTAAACTGATACATTTATTGATTTGTTACAGCACTATATTGGTTCCCAGCAGTTTGGCAAAATACAATGTTGTCTGCAGAAAGGTTCACGAACATGATTATAAAAAGACAAATGTGTTTTATTCAAATGACCGCTTTGAACCTATTCTTTTATGTGCATCTTTATGCAGTGCAATACTATAGGCGGCACACCTCACTCTAGGCAATAGACCTGAGTCAGACCCTGGGCTATAGACCTTGGTGGTGATAGATCTTTGACAGACCGTAGATAGCAAAATTATACATTTATTGATTAGTTATATTACTAAATTGGGTTCCAGCAGTGTGTCAAAACACAATGTTGCCCGTAGAAAGGTTCACGGACATGATTATAAAACCAAAAGTTTTATCAAAATTTTTATTACTTCTTGCAGCTTCGCCTTCGATTATGCGTTGAATTTGTACTTTTAGTCTCCTTATGTACCGCTACAGTATGGGCAGTAGACGTAATGAGCCAGGGTGGCTTATAAGCATTATAGAGGTTACCTGTGTGTACCTTGTGAGGCCGTGGACTTTAGGCGTTTTAAATTTATATCTACACAGGTTTCCATACACTGATATATTTATTGATTTGCTGTAATAAAAAATCGGTTCTCGGTAATGTGTCAAAACACAATGTTGCCCGTAGATAGGTGACGGATAATCATGGACATAATTATAAAAATATAGCTGCGTGCGTTTATAGTACACATAGAAGTGAAATTTCTTGGGCAAACTAATTTTTAAGTCTTGTTTATATTTATGCAAATCTAAAACATTAGATTTCCGAGACAGATTTAGAGGGAGGTAAAAGGGAAGATATGTTAGGAATTTAATCGTCATTAAAATATTAAAAGTGTCGAAAATAATTTATTGAAATCTCAGATGACTAATTGTAAAAAAAAAAAATTTGATAAATTATTAAATGACAAATTAAAATGCCATACGTAATTTGTAAATATTAAAAAACGCCGCATATCTTCGTGACTCTAATTCGTGGAAACATTACCCTCGTGCGCTTAAAGAAGTTTCACTTCAAAAGTACTGTCCTTTATTTAGTTTTTTATTACTTCTTGCAGCTTCGCCGTATATTATCAACAATATTTTACGAATAGAAAATGCTGTAAAAGCCTACTCGAATGTAAAATATTTGAATACGTCGTGGCGGTAGATAATGTTGTGCTCCGTTTTATTTATTTATTTATTTAAGGACACTAACAATATACATATAACATTCAAAATATAAAAAAACATAAACTAGGACACATTTACTTATGCGGATATCAATTATAAGTGAACATAACATTTGTTTGACATGTAATACGTATAAATATAATATAGGAAAAGAAAAAAAGATAAAAACAATAATAAATTGAAATAAAAATGCAGTAAAATTACATAAATTAGGGAGGGTTCACCGAGGCATAAGCAGTGAGCTTTTTTTTGTACACCTGATATGTGTTTTAAGTATACAGAAGCATTTGTTTGCAACGTGTTACGATGATCATTAATATTATTGGCACATTTGTTAATTTCACTATTGATTGCTAATTGAAATGGGTAGAGAAGCCGTGCGTGGGCGTTTAGCGAGTCCGTACGGCTGCCGGCGGCCCCCCGCCGGCGCGGACACCTTTTTACTTGCTCCACGCTACGGGTGCCGCTTGATTGCCTCCGATCTCATCGTTTTATGTTCCCCATAAAGCCAACAATAATTCATTTAGAAGACGTGATGCCACTCACTCGTTAACTGGCTCCAGTTGTTGTCCCGGACGTGATTTCGTATCGTTTGCGACCACGCATCCCGCACAATTCCGATACTATACTAAAGCTTACAATTAGTGTCGTTTACCCCCGCTCAAGACATGGACAGTCCGTGACTTCTCTCCAACGATCCCGTAATGGCTCACCTTTAATTATGAAACATCTTAAAATCATGCTATCTATAGTCATGTTAACCTTCATGCGCAATTTAATGTTCTTTGCAAGACATAATAATGAGTGCCTTGTGTTTTTGTATATATAAAATAATGTGCTGGCAATAAAATTTAAAGAACTTCTCGGTACTATGTGGTATTATGTCTCGGAGCTAATCAGTTTCATGTAACGCTGAGTTCGATTTCCATTACTTTGGTAATGGGACTAATCAAGTTTGTCGGAGCCGGTTTAGGTAAAACAAATAAATTCATTCCGAACCATTAGGCACGAGATCCGATTGTTAATGTCTCAATTTAGAAGCGGACGTAAATCTTCAAAGGCGTGACAATTACTGTTACTTTCCGGCAATACAAACAAAAAGGTTTTCCGTCAATTATCGATAAATTAACCCGATTAAACACTATAGCAGACGGCGCCGGATTGTCTTATCTTTGGACATGCCACGCTTTTAGGCAGGTACCAACCTAACAACACTTCCAAGTAAAGACATTAAGATTTTAAGCCAATTTGCTTTTTATTAGGACTTTATGAACTTTTCTCGACTCCTAAATTGTATTTTTTTGAAACTGTTTTTTTTTTACGTATTATAATAAACGGCTTTTTTCGATTAGGCTACTATTAGTTCACCTACATCCTGTTCAAATTTGTAATCTTCAATAAAATCCACTAAAGCTCATACACATTTTTTTAACTTGCAGTGGAAGACGGTTGATGTTACTAAAGTCTTTTCAGATACTAATAATTTATTTATATTGTATTCAATAAAAGTTTTATTTAGCGAAAATTTACTGAGTTATCTATTATCAAAATTTCACACTGAAATCTAAATATCGTTAGTAATTTCAAGGAACGAGCAGGATATTTAGAATGTTAAAATTCTACTATTCAGTTTATATTCTCTCTTTATATATTGCTAGCTGTTCTACCCACGTTGTTCTCGTTCCCGGGGAAATATGGGAAAATCCGTTCTGAGTATAAATCTAATAATACATCATATACAATGACATATATTCATTCTCTCTACGTGCCCATTCGAGTATTTCATATACTTCAAAACCCTTCTAGATTATATTCTCCGTGTTTTTCTTTGATATTAATACTTATCAGAGATAAATAACTTGTTGTTGTTTTGTTCATATGAGAAAATTTACCTCATTTTTTATATAGCTTGTTTTTAAAAGGAGTTGAGTTGAAAAGAAATTTAAAAAGTCAAAGTATAACAAATCCCCATCATTGACTTTTAAATTGTTTTTTACTAGTTTTGTCAACATTTTGCTATTAATCCCTAAATATATTAAGCAGGAATTGAGGTATATTTTTTTATATTACTTGTTTTTTAACAGTAGTCTCAACCGCGTTGCTAAGTACGAAGCGTAGCCAGCTTCTATTATTTAAAGCGCCTAAACCTTTTAATAGAAGTGGACCCCATTGTGACTAATCATGATTAAACGACTTTAGACAAATTGCATGGCCGTGACTAGGCATTTAGGGCCCGGCTTCGATCCCAAATCATTAAAAGAACAATTATAGATATCGCATTCCCACCAGCAACCTGTTGACGGATAATGATCTCTTTCAAAACAAATAGTTAACCAGTGATCTTTGTCATTATATGATCAACGTTTAAATAATAAAAAAAAAACAGGACATGATATACGAGTTTGAAAATCATTAATTGTAATTCATCTGTTGCGACGGAAGTGTGATTGTCATTCATTCAAAAGCTTACGCAATTTTAAAACTGATTACTGTTGATAACTGTTAACTGTATATATTTAAAAAGGCAAATTAAATCTCTTGCACATCGCTTTTCTAGACGGCTGATTCGATTATAACTGAAAAAAGTGAACTAATTGAAAGCTGGATCCACTAACTCTTTTGTTTTATATAGCAAATTAAATAGTTACTTATCTATTATTAGCTGCCTCATTGGTCTAGTGACTAGCATTTTCGACTACAGACATGAGGTCCTGGGTTCGAGTACCGGATTGGGCCAATTCAAAAATCAATATTGGGTTTTCTATTAAGGTTTTCTCAATATTTGTCCGAAGTTACGAATTGGCGGTGTGATCCACCCCCGTGCCTCGGAGAGCACGTAAAGCCGTCGGTCCTGCGCCTGCCCTCTCTCCGGTCATAAATTGCTGTCACATTGGACTATGAGAGTGAAGGAATAGAGAGTGCACTTGTGTACTATGCCTGCCAATCCGCAGTGGAGCAGCATGGTGGGCTTATGCTCTAAAAACCCTCGCTCCTCGGAGTGAGGAGGCCTGTGTCCACCAGTGGATCGTTAATGGGCTGATACTTACTTACTACTTTTTTTATCTATTATTTGCATTATAACTCTGTATATCCCATTGTCATATTTAAATCGCTGTACATATTTTAATGAATTATGGCAAATGCATATAGAAGGCATGTCTGTACTATATGCAAATATAATACGAATGTCATAAATTGAGATTTTATGCAAAATTTTGTAGTATAAAATAACGTGGACGATTTGTTTATATTTATATCTATTACGAATTATATATAAATATTAGCGGAGCAATTAAAGGTTATGTAACTTAGTGGACTCGACAATCTTTTAGTTAAGATTTTTTTATTTAAAAATTAATATTAATCCTGCATCGAATAAGAATCCAGAAAATGAATTCATCATGGTCAAACACTGCGACAGAGAATTTTTATGTATTTACAAAGATTGGAACATGTGAAATTGATATCGAAAGGAGAGTGAATGCAGGGAATATAGTAAATGGTGCTCTGTACGCTTTTATGAATACCCAGATGGTGTCTCAAAGAGCCAGACTGGCTGCGCATGGAGGAGTGTTGGAAAGGAGACTGACAAAAAGGATTTACGAGTATGTAAAGTTGGAAGTGGATGACACAAGCGAATGTTCCTGAACCGAATCCAGGACATTTTAAATAAGGGCCAAGTCAAGAGTACTCTAACCCGACGAACTTCTATGAAAGGTTTAATGAGAATGAAAGAAGCGAAGGAGATATGCAAGGATCATGGCAAGTGGAAGGACGTGATCTCTGCCTACCGCTATGGGAAGATGCTGGAAATAGTTGTGGATATTGACTTTAATTTTTTTATATCGTTGTAAATTGTAATTTAAGATCTCGTCGGAAGACGATAACACTATATTGTTTAAGAATTTCTCATCCATATCAGGGTATTGGCTATACGTCCGAGAAAGCCTTCTATGGGAGCATCTTAACGCGCCGATTACGAGGCAAACAAATTGTGTTGAAGGGAGCTTTTTGTGCTTTCGACGTGCTAACAATAAGTGGAAGGCGCGCAACTGATCATTACTATTATACTATATAAGGCTTTGTGTTTTGAGTAAATTATAACAGGTCGTTGCATTGTATTTGACGCGGGTGTATCAGGCCGACGCGGTAGTCTCAATGGAGCTTCATTATGAAGCGTGACCACATTAAATTTATCTCTAATTATATATATAATCGGTAACCCGCGACTTTGTCTGGAGATATATAACCTGGTAACACCCGTTTTCAATTTTATATCAACAGTTAGTTGCTGTTGTATAAATAACAAGAAAAAAAATTAAGTAAATTCCTACGGCATCAAAATCTTTCAAAGCTTTGAAAGACTCACAATTATTTATTGTTCTGATTAATACCTATATTTAAATTAGTATATATAATAATTATAACACAACATTTGTTTTGTTTTAAATACAATTTTTTTTAGAACATGAAAGAAGTTTCGATGAAAATGTAAATAAATATGAAATAAACTTACATATTGATAGATAGAAGACAGTTACGTCAAAAATTAGAAGCATGCTCATTAAATTATGTATTTATTAAATCAATAGGTACTTTTCCCAATTAAAATTTCTATGTAAAACAAGCGATCGTCTCAGATTCTAAATTATCTTTGATCTTCTAAAAAAAATGATCACGTACAATGCGATGATTGGAAAGTTATTTAAAAGGTTTCAGTAGTGATTCATAGGAACCTTAATACGTTAGTTAATTTAATCATTCTACATAGAATAATTAAATTAACTAATACGAGGTAATTTTAACAGGCAGAACAATTGTATAAGTATACTCGTAGTCTTTCGAACTGTGTTTCGTGGAGTGGTTGTTTTTAGAAAAGTAGTGCTATATTGTATAAATTCAAATAGTGAAGTAATTATTAGTATAGTGCACGTTGTGTATATTTAAATAGTGAAGAGAATAAAAGTGTACTTATAATAAGCAATTAACACTACCTTTCTTAAAACAACTACTTCAGAAGACACTATACTTATTCCGCTTTTTAAAACGACCTCGTATTGCATAATATTTCGTAATATTACACCATGACTTTTAAGTGTTGCCACTATACTTCTCAAGAACTCTCAACATTTCGAATCTATCAGTGTTATCACCCAACTAGCTATAGTTTTACACAGTACAGACATAAAATGTTGGAATAATACTCGTAGATTCTACAACCCTTTCAAAGTAGAGGCTACTTACTACTTTCTGTTAGTAATATGCCTTTAAACTACAAACGATTCTGTTTAAAAGTATATATTGTTAGAATAACAATAGCTTATAATTTGATTGGGATTGTAGAGACATACAGGGCGGTGTATTTTTACATGATGTCGGTCCATAATTGTATATATCAAGGCGTCTATAGTAACGTCTTTGACAGTACACTTTGAACGTTCATTAAGCAATTACATGAAATTATTGTTAGTGTAAGTGTGCTATGTAGAAATGACAAGCTGGTATAATAACTGGTTAGTCAGATAGCTCCATTTAACATAAATACAATCAAATTACTGCAAACGTCTCGTCAATTAAAGCTATTTGACTGAATTTATATTGTATATAAAACTAGCTGTGGTCTGTTAGCTCACTTTTGTAGCTTTTCCTTAATCGAGTAGCAAATATCGAGAAATCTAAATGCCACGGCAGTGATACTGGAGTATGAGTAACCTGACAATCCGCAGTACAGTAATATGGTGTGTTTATGTTTTGAAATCTTATGAGTGAGAGTGAGTCTTTTATCTTACACGATATAAGGTTTAAAGCCACATATTTGATTCATATTTATAATATCATTAGTTAATATTGTTATTAAATTATTACCTTCTAAACCCACTTTTGTATGTATAAAATAACGAATCCAGAGCATGCCAGTAATGGAATGTGCACTGTAATAGATTTATGCCCGATTTCACGAACTTCCCCAAAGCTTTATGTATCACCTAAGTACATTTAGGGGCAAGTTAAGGGATTATTTCTATAGCCAAGGGTCTATCCCTATGATGCTTTAGGGAATGTTGGTGAAATCCGTCGGCGAGCCATAATAGGTAAATAAAAATAATCTTAATTTGTTTTGAGGCTTACCATCATAAACAGACAGTGGCTGCTCAGTAGCTATACAACGAAATCTACGACAATTACTACTGGACAGGTTATGATTAAATTATGCCACTTAACCAGAGTGCTTCCTGAATATTACATGGGATGGCTCTACCAAGGCTGTGCAGGCACGCGATCTCCAGCACGCATTATAATATATACTAGAACAAGAGATAGCCGTACTAATATTGTATGAATTGAAGACTCGAAAAAGTGTCTACCTTAGTTAACTATCATTATTTGTTACAAGTTCTAACGCTATACTGATATTTTTTTTCAATTACTTTTGAACACTTTTTAGTATTTACGGTAATGGTAACTTATTTACGCATAGGCATTGCAGCCTAAACAGTGTCTGGAACATCAGATTATCAAAAAATTAAAATTAACTGACATAATTTGAACTCATGAATGAAATTTCCGAAAACCATAGAAAATAAACCCAATGATGATGTAAATCTCTGAATGTAGTTTATTTTTAATCAGATGTAGATGAAAACAGAAAATAAAATCAGATGCAAGTAACATCTATCAACGCTTTTTTTTCCTGCCGGACAATCCAAGTGGATACCCGCAACGCCACGGGGGAAAGGCGTTACGGGTTATGCCAGATTTTTACCGGCTAAAACCCGACGATGCTACTATCTACGTTCTTTGGCAAAATCACGGTATCGGAATACATTTGAAAAAAGTTATTACACAAATATAAGCTGCACTGTATTTGTTTAAAAATATTCTGAGGATTTGAACTCCAGAACACAATATTATAAATAATTTAATCCTACACAAATATAAACAAAAATAAAGTTTAAAAAAAATTATATGACATTTGTGAATAATTTATAATAAAGTCATGTTATGCAATTGAATAAAATATAAACCAAGGAAGTGTGCACACATTTTTATTTACATAAATACTAAAACATATATTAAAATAAGCCTATATAACCATATAAACTTCAGTAAAAATATGTTAGCCACATCAAAATCAATGTAAAAATCATCAAGCTATCATTGGAACTGGCTCCAAGACTAAAACATATAATGACCGCCGATTTAAACGCGACCAATGACGCATCGGTTTTAACGCGCTGCTGGCCGCTCATTATATTATAATTATTCCAACGTTGCTCAAGAAATAGCGAAGTGAACTATAATCATATACTACTGGATAACAGTTTACTGAAGTTTCTCGTGATTCCTACTATATGGCTACTATAAGGCGTAACCTTCAATAAGAGTCAGTGAACTGTTTCAGAGCGAGAACTTACATATGTATATAACAATCAATTGCTATTCGTTAGTCTCGCTGGAACTCGAAAACGACTGGCATATTTTTTATTATAATCAACCTTTGGTCGTTTTATAATATAACAGAGAGAGAGAGTAAAAGAGAGAAAACACTTTATTGCACTCAAGATAAAAATAAAAAGACATAGAAACTAAGATACTTATTACTATAATATAGCATGCAAAGGTGGTCTGATTGCTACAAGCAATCTCTTCCAGACAACCTTATTAGGTTAAGAAGCAGACGAAAATAAATAACAGGAGAGAACAGCGCCAGAAACTTAAAGATAACTATATAAAAAATTGTTAATGATATATCTACATATAATATATATATTATATACATAAATATCAATCTTTCTATAGATACATATTGAAAATATATACACAAAAGATATGAAATTAAAAATATACAATATAAAGAAAAGGAAAAGATATAAATGTGTATTCACAGCAGTTTTCAGTTAAATAGAAATCTTTGAGGCGTGTCTTAAAGATGGCTAATGACTGTGAGTGACGTATGATATCTGGTAAAGAATTCCATAAATTTATAACTTGGATAGTGAATGAATTTTTGTAAAATTTAGTATGGCAAACTGGATGTATTAGTACCGGAGTTCGTGGTGAGTTTTCATGTCATCGGAATAAAAGATGAAAGGTCACAATCTAGCCTTATAGACTAATTAGTAATAATACTTTGATCTAATCTACCTAATATGTGAATTGCTACCTAATAAATGAATTTATTTGATTTAGATGCCATCTTTTATAAGCTCAAACAAAAGCATGTTAAGATTTCTATAGTATTTTAGGCGTTTTATCCTAAAAGATGAGATCAAAAGTATAAGATGTTTCTCCAAGCTCCAAAACTTGAAAAGTTAAAAGACAGAATCTATATATATATATATATCTATACTTTATTGCATTAATACAAAATTCAGTCATATGTATTTAGTTATTTGGCTAATACTTGGTGTGCTTTGCATTTTACTTACTTGAACTTCTGGCGCGCTTCTTCATACTCAATATAGTAATTTATAAAGTAAATTTAAGTGCAACAAACGCAGAGATGTATAAAATATAATAAAAAAAACATTATAAAGGGTTATATCTTACTCCAAAAACTAACAGCTGAAAATGCATTGTTAAATCAACGGTACGCGAACAAATCTTTAGATATGGATGGTTACCTACATATCTGTAATTACGAATACAATAAAATTTCCTGTATATTATTTCAATTATTAACGAAACTTTAAACGGTTTAATAGAAAAGTATAAAAGTTTTAGTAATAATACGTTCACGCTCGTCTATAATCGCAAATGCCCTTTCTAATAAGTAATTCGTTTGAATGATTGTTTAATAAAAATGAATATGTTTAATTTTGATATTATGTACAACTTTAATTATTAATATGTCGTACAATTACGAAAAAAATGAATAAGATAAACGCATGTAATAGATTTTTATTAGCGTCAGATTTTCAATTACCAACAATCGCTCTTAAATTTCGTAGTCATTTTTATTTATAAATACAATACATCTAGAGGTTAATATACTCTCGCTGTAAGCCTTATGTGACTTTAAAATGAATTATATATTTTTTGATAATATTATGAGGTCCAGTTTTTTTTATATGATGAATTTTGTTTAACATAATGTTCTTGAGCTAAAATCCTTTCGTTGGTCAACAATTCCTTGTTATTTTTATTAATTCTTTTTATAAATGTGAATTATAAATCATATTATCATATCAATTTGATAAATGCAAGCTTGAATAAAAGTAAAAATAACCGACGTTAGTCTAATTATTATCGCTTTTGTTAATTGTTCTTTCATTAATCGTTTTTGTCCACAGGCGTCTGCACTAACGCTACAGCTCCAAGCGTTTCATCCATTAATAGGATACTAAGAAATAGAGCTGCAGAGAGAGCTGCTGCAGAATTCGCCAGAGCAGCTGGATATGGTCTATACGCTGCTCCTCCTCCATATGGTGGATTTCCTTGGGCCGGCGGCGGCGTCTGGCCTCCAGGAAGTCTACCACTTCCACCAGGAGTTCCAGCTCCATCTGTAGGAGTGCCACACCCTGATGCTGTTAAGCAAGGTTTTCTTTCATCTTCAGGGCGTGGATTTATTGGTAAGTTTTTAAAAAACATTGCATACAATTGATAACTTTATAATAAATACTGTCGAATCATCAGGATGTACATATTACTATATATACTAGATGCAAATAGATTAGCATCTCGCGATAATTTAGTGAGTTTACTAGTAAAAATCTACGTTCGCCTTATTTCCGTTCTAATGAAACAAGTTTGGGGCACTTCAGTAAGACTACTTTTTGTTATGTACATCGCTAATTTAGACTAATATAATTTGGAATAGTCACATGATTAAAACTCTTCAAATCATAATCCCGAACTCTATATATCCTTGTGCTAACACTCATATACAATTTGGCATGACACAGTAAAACGTCTCTTCTATAAAATTAGCCTTTTCTTAAATTCTGTTTCTATTCTTTCAATACAATGTCCACAAAATTGTATCATTTAAAAGAAAGATGTCCTTAGAATGTGTTTCATTTTTTTCAACAGACGTGGACGGCGACGATTCGGGCTCTTTAGACGGTGAGCAACCCAAATTTAGAAGAAACCGTACAACGTTTAGCCCTGATCAACTAGAAGAATTAGAAAAGGAATTTGAAAAATCTCATTACCCCTGCGTATCGACACGAGAGCGGCTAGCTTCTAAGACTTCCCTTTCCGAAGCCAGAGTCCAGGTAAATGATCTCTCGTACACTTGACCTTATGTAACACAACTACATTCATCATATCTGTAGCATTCTGGGGTTATAAGGGGAGTTTTGTTCGAAATCATAGTCACTTGTAGTAATACAATCAATCAATAGAACTGTATAACCGCACAATAGTTGCGACTGGAGCGCGTATTGTTTCCTAATCGACGGCTACCAGTGTGCGAGCGTTGGATCATCCACCGTTATAAAAGCATCTCCCATATATCTAATTAATTCAATACATCATACACAGGCGTCAACATTATAACATACTTAGTCAAATCAGAGCTTTTATATCACAGTCATTTGCATAAGTGAATATTTGTTAACACGATGTGAACGGAATACTAATCAGGTTTATTTACCGTTACTGACAGGTTTGGTTTTCCAACAGACGAGCCAAGTGGAGGCGCCACCAGCGCATGAACCTCCTCAAGCGCGGTGGCGGCTCCCCCTCGCACCGCCTGCCCCATTCCCCTTCCCGCTCCCGGTCCCGTTCTTTGTCCCCCTCGCGCGTCCCCTACCATACCCCCCAGATGGGAGGCGAGAATAGTGCGTTCAAGGCTCTCAACCAGGACCCCAACGCCCTGAAGGCTCTCTCGCAACAGGCTCAGTTCGACGCGAATGCTCTAAAAGCGCTTTCGCAGCAACAATTCGACGGTAGCTCTTTCAAACCTCACCCTGCATTAGAAAACAGCGCTTTCAAAGCACTCGTCCCAAATTCAGCAGCCGCCGCATTATTAGCCGCACAATCGATACAATTAGCCCGCGGATATGAATCTCATTCGGATTCAGACGAGGAGATAAACGTCCACGACGAGAGTGAAGACGAAGTCGAGAAACAGAACAAGACAAGATCTAGATCTCAGAGTCCGGATCGTCATAGAATGACGTCTAATGACTTACCGCTACAGTTGACTAAACATGACCGTTAATTTATTATATTTAACGATATTAATGATTCCTATTGAATGTCGATGTTCCGAATAAATAAATTATGTAAATTATAATCCTAGATGTAATCCACCAATTCGCTTGTATATTCATGTAAATAAATATAGGCGTTAAGTTTGTCAATAAATGTGAAAAGATGGCTATAAATTTAAGTATGCACAAAGAAACTGTTCCATTTAAACATTATTACGAAACATGTAATTCTAAGGCATCTCATTTCTTTCTTAATTTTTGCATTCATAATCAGAGCTAAGATAAAATTCATCGTTTCAAATCATCTATTATATGAATCAGATAACTTGACAAAAATATCACAATTTATAGATTTAGATCACTAGCTTTTATATTACGATTTCTATTTACGTATGAAAGATTGAATAAAAAGTAAAGTAGCAGCCCATTTACGTCCCACTGGCCTCTTCACTCTGAGGAGCAAGGATTTTAACAGCATAGACCCACCATGCTGCTCCACTGCGGATTGGCACGCATATTACACAAGTGCACTCTCTATTCCTTCACTCTCATAGTCCGATGTGACGGGAATTCGACACGACCGGAGAGAGATTTGGCGCAGGACCGACGGCTTAACGTGCTTTCCGAGGTACGGGGTCCGAGGTTCCGGGACTCGAACCCAGGACCTCACCTCTGTAGTCTTACATGCTAACCACTAGACCAATGAGGCAAAAGATTGAGTGGTTGGTTTATATTAATCCGGGTGTGTTTTTATTTGTGGTTAATAAAACTTACTAAATATATATTTACAAACAAATAAAGGCTAAATATTTTCATTTGAATGTAGGCAACTTTCGAGTAATTCAAGGTCTTAAAAACTGTTGTTTGCAATATAAATTATCTTTCATTTTGGTATCAAAACTGATTCAAATTTATTGTTACATTGAATCAATTTTCTTTTTATGTAATAGTTTTTGTCTGGAATATTTCTTTTGCTAATTTCTTTTTGTCTCAATTATATATTAGTGACGTTTTTGTTGGAAAGAGGATTGTGACGTATATTTGATAGTAAAGAAGTTACAGTTGTCATAATATATTGTCTCAGTTTCCTTGATTAATAATTGAGTAAAGCAAAGAAATAATTTTAGGAAATGATGATATATATTATTCATGACATTCAAATTTAAATTTTGTTTAAAATTTGCTTTAATATAGTCGTGCCTTTCAAAGTAATAATTAAACTAGATAGTTGAAGCGAGAAAACGTGGAATTGATCATTCATTGAAAAAAACTTTGCTGATTCAAAATGGTCTAAATAGCTCAAGACTAATAATCTCACTTTATTTTAGCAATTGAAAGGAGAGACAATATTCTGAAGATGTTGAATATACTAACATTGTTTGAAATCGTATTTTTATTAAGTAATGAAAGATGCCTTAGAATATTACAGATGTTTTGGACACCATGCTACAAAACATGGCTTCACTTTATTTAAAGTTCCTAATGTAGATTGGATATATAAAAAATCTGTTAAGACTAGTATTTTTGTAAATAAATACATTTATAATAACCTTAAATGTATGCCACGTAGTATTTATAACTTCTGTACATTTGTTTCTTTTGTTATATTATATCAACTAAATGCATATGATATTATTTCATGTTATATATGTCGGACAAAAAGAGAGAAGGACAGAAGCATAAAGCGTAGGGACGTAGGGTTCTCCGCCGATATCATCATAATTTCCATTAGCGATCGTTGGGTAATGTTGGTGCAATCAAACACTTTACTAATTAACTCAGATTATAATGTTCAATCACTTCATGTTTCCGATATCAATTTACACAAACTCAATAATAATAGCTAGGAACGCGATAGTTTCAGTTGTCGACTTCACCGGCGGGTCGTCACCCGAGAACTACCGAGAGACGAGCCGGACTTCCACTTATTGACTCTGCCCCACGCTGATAGACAGATGGCTTCAGCGTTCCACAGACTATTGCACTCCGACATATAGATTACAAACCTGTCCACGTAATTTTAACTCTTGAAATTTTCAATGCTCCTAAAAATTTTGGCATAAAATGTTAATATTACAGTACTTTGTCTTCTAAATAATGGTTTTCAATCCCACTTTTACCACGCGAGTGAGTAATTATAGTAAAAAGTCAGTCATTATACAAGTATTATATATATATATATATATGATGCCATTTATATATATATAAATGGCTTGTATGTATAAACGGTTAACTTTCATTTTAAACATTATATCACCCCATTTATCAAACTATGCTTAATAAAACATATCATTAGTACAAAAGTACTAACGTTAATAAATAAACATTTTATCTCTGAAACACTGTCCTATAAACTTAGGATTCTATACATGATATTTTACGTCGAGGCCTTCGATATATTAAATTTAACTAGTTTAGTTTCGAACGATCGAAACTTGAGAAGACTCCACAGTTTCTATTTGAAGTGAAACTTCCCTGGGAAACGCGTGATTAACGTCTCGAAGATGTGCAGCGATTTTTATGCTAATTCTTTTGAGGATTAGGTAGTTAAAATATTTAAAAATAACATGTGACATTTTAATTTGCCACTCGTTATTCAATCATTTAATAATCTCGTTTTCATAAAATATATAAATTCTCTTTTCTAAATTTGAAATTGAAAAACGAAATTTAATTAATAATTTTTAATATTGACAAACAACACGTGGCATTTTTATTTACAATCCGTCATTTGAGATTTCATTAAATTATTTGTATTAATTTTCGACAATTTAATATTTAAATGACAATTAAATTCATTAAATTAAATTTACCTTCCCTTTAAATCTCGGAAATCTAAAGTTTTACATTTGTATTAATATAAACAAGACGTAACAATTAGTTTGCCAAAGAAGTTTCACTTCTCACATGTGCACTTTTAACTTTTTTAGAATTTGTCGAAATATTAAATACCAAAACATACGATATATATATTATAATGGATTATATATTGGGATATGCCCTAAAAGCACTCCCTTATTAGTAAGGAGCCCTGTGCCCAGCATTGGGACATGAATGAGCTGCTACTTATCTTTTTTATGTATTAAAATAAAACTATTAAGACGTGTATATCCTTTTTTATTCATATGTTGCGTAACTTCTATCGAAATAACTACAACAAAACAAATAACATCTTATGTAACAGCATAAAAACTGAAAATACATCCTTATTTTCTTTTAATAACTGGTTAACAGAAGTATAACTTCAAAGAAAACATTACTGTTAAAACCTCTGGAATATACTAGTCTTATTTATTACTGGAATATTCAAATCACCAATAACTAATTGTCATATAAAATTGTATATGTAAAATGCACCATTGTATTATAAACCTTGTAATGTACTTGTATATATTGTTAAGCTTTTATTAGCACTGGAATATTTATTAATAAACGGAAAGGAAATGTTATTATTGTGAAAAAAAAGTTGGCAATTTACGTACGTACCTATGAAAACATTGAAATAAAGTTTATTGAGAATATTTTATTATTTTTTATTTAAAACTTACATCTAACAAATGCCTGATTGGTCTAGTGGTCAGCTTGGAAAGAAAGCCTAGAAAGAAAGAAAATATCTTTTTTTATACATTATGCCACACATTACAATATATTTTATTACCCTTTGTTGTGTGGCATAACCTAGAAAATAGACCCCGCTCAGCATTTATGCTACACAGTCTGGAGACCATGCAGCGCTGATTTTCAGCTATCTATATCTAAAGTCAGGTTTCAGACATGAGGTCCTGGGTGGTGCCAATCAAAAAATCAATATTGAGTGTTCTTTTAAGTAATCTCAATATTTGCCCGAAGTTGGGGAGATAGCTGAGTGCTCCATCCCCTTGCCTCAGAGAGCACGTTGAGCAGTCTGTCCTGCACCTGATCATTCTGCGCTCGCGTCGGATTTTCGTCACATCTGACTATGACAGTGAAGGTATAGAGAGAGCACTGGTGTACTAAAAACCCTTTTTTATATAAGTGAGGAGTCCTGTGCCCAGCAGTGAGACGTTAATGGGCTGCTACTTACCTACATCTAACTCCAAGTATTGACGGCCTTGATGGCGCAATGGTACCAGTACTCACATTGCTAGCAGAGTAGTTCGACCCCAATAGAGCAAGTTTAAAAAAATTCATTGAGTGCTTCGACCGTAGCTAGTTACTACCCCAACAGCAAAGACAAGAGATTTGGGTTTTAGTACGATGTTGTTTAAAAACCATAAGAGGTTTTTATTATATGGTATTTAAGCCTGTACCATCACTTATCATCCAAAGTCATAGTCAAAGTACACGTGTCAGAAGTGAAACTAATTTTTAAGTCTTGATTATATTTATATAAATCTAAAACTTTAGATTTCCGAGACTTAGAGGGTAGGAAAAAGGATGATATGTTAGGAATCTGATGAATTCATTTATATTTTCCAAAATATTAAATTGTCCAAAATTAATTACAAATAATTTATTAAAATCCCAAATGACGAAATGTGAATAAAAATGACACGTGTTATTTGTTTTTGAATTTAATATTTGGAAAAGAATTTATGACATATTTTTAATTTATATTAAATTATTATATGACGAATGACAAATTAAAATGTCATATGTTATTTTTAAATATTAAAACTAACTAACCTTCAAACGAATTACCACAAAAAACGCTGCATATCTTCGTGACGCTAATTACACGTTTCAGCCGTAAAAAAAATTACGCTCATGGGCCTAAAGAAGATCATGTCAAAAGCTTTAAAATGATCCCATTCGAGTACATTAAAATATTAAATCTTTGTTCTCTTAAAGCACCTTTGAATCGTCAAATACAGTTTTTATATATATTTTTTTCAAATGTATTACTGTTGATGTTATGAAATAACGATTTAAAATCTAATATTACGTGTTACGGGTTCCTTTGCGCCCTTATTTAAGAAGAGTCCAAAACTTACTCAGACGGATATCCTTTTGAAGGAACCCTCGTAACTTTAGAGTCTAAGCCGTTCTTGAGTAACATCATCAGACGTATATTAGAAACAGAGTGTGGAAAAAAATATAATTTGACGATTCAAAAGTGCTGTAATATGCCTACTTTAATTAAGATATTTTTGATTTGATTTGATTTGATTTTTATAGTTTTTAGTAGTTTACATTTAATAAACATTTTTAATTTATTAAGCGACATCCCTAAGATATCTCCTAAAAGTTTAATTTAGAAACGTATACTTTAAATGAATGGTTAATTTCATGTAGCCAAAATTGAGAGAGATAAAGAGAGAGGGCACTTTTATTGTACAAAAATAACATAAGGTAAAGGTAAGTACCACCCTATTAATGTCCCACTGCAGAGCACAAGCCTCCTCACTTATATGAGAGCATGGTTTTTAGAGCATAGACCCACCATGCTGCTCCGCTGCGGATTGGCAGGCTAACATACAGAAAAGAAAATAACATATAGGAAAGAAAATACAAAAACAATCAGTGTATTTAGGCGTCCTTATTGCTATTTAACGATCTCTTCCATGCAACCTATAAATTAGAGGGAATGCTCTAAAGTGAAAGGGGTAGAGCTTGATGACATATAACAGCTATGAAATGATGTAAATATATACACAAATTTTCGAATATATCGATTTCAGGTAATTGCTATTACGATAGAATCGGGTTTTTAAAAGATTCGTTATTAACACACCCTATTACAATTATTAAGATTTTTTTTATGATCGGGCGATGAATACTTTTGGATTTATTCAATCAATAATGTTTTTGTTCAACGAATAAAGTTCATAAGTAAAAAATGTATACGCTCAGTAACGCAAAAACCTATTACCAAGTCTGAAAAGTCAACAGTTTAGCTCACCTTTCATAACACCTAAAAAATGATCATCGAAGAAACATGTCATTTATGTTTACATTAATATTAGTCAGTTATATCATCGAATACGATTACAATGTCATTTTACGAATAGAAAGTATATTCATATTTGCCATGGAACAATACCACAATGATAGATTACTTTAATAACACCGATAAAGTCGAACGCTATCGTAAACTTAGTTAGCGTAAAATTTTACCGATAATGATAATTTATAATAAAAATTTAGTAAAATATATACATACTCGTACATAGCATCACGCCATATTCCCATAGGGGTAGGCAGAGATCACGTCCTTCTACTTGCCATGATCCTTGCATATCTCCTTCGCTTCTTTAATTCTCATTAAACCTTTTATACAACTTGGTCGGTTTAGAGTAATCTTGACCTGGACTTTGTTTAAAATGTCCTGGATTGAACGTTTGCCAACTTCCAACTTTCCCATTCAACCTTGACTCATAAATCCTTTTAGTCAGTCTACTTTCATTCATTCTCTCTACATGCCCAAACCATCTAAGAATACCTTTCTCAATTTTAGTCACTACATCTTCTTTTATACCACAACGATTAATAAAATGTTCTTTTTAGTCTTGATAGTCTTCAAGATATTCAGTCTTTTTTCTATTACGATTTTGTTCGATGGGGACTGCGATATACACAGTAAATCATCACAATTTTCGCTGCTCAAAAATTTTCAAAAAAGGTCTTTATAAATGTACAATACATTTATAAAGAACTTCGGTAAGCATAACGGCTGCATCCTGCAATTACTACACATACATCAACAATGGTTTTATAACTCTTAACTATAACAATCGAATCATGCCAATTATCCTTTTTCTGACAATCATTAAAAGCGCCAAATCGATCTTCCCGGATATCGACAATCGAGACAACATCAGCAAAAAGGGAATTGTGGTACATCCAACATGGATTGGTAATAACTTCTATATTTCATATTTGTGTAGTTTAATTCATAAAATAAAGGGGACAAAGCTATTTTAATTGAAGTAAAACCCGTGATTAGCCTCACAAAGATGAGCAGGGTTTAAAAGAAATGCTAATTCGTTTGAAGTTTAGGTAGTTTTAATATTTACAAATAACATGTGGTATTTAAATTTGCCACTCGTCATTTGATAATTTATTATACTATTTTTCATAAAATATAAAATAATGATAATTCATTAATTCTCTTTGCTAAATTTTAAAATTAGTAACAAAATTTAACTAATAATTTCTTATATTAACAAAAAATACGTAGCATTTTTATTACAATATGTTATTTGAGATATCAATAAATTATTTGTATTAATTGTTGACACTTTTAGTATTTTAATGACAATTACAATCCTAACATATCTTCCTTTTTCCCTGTCATTAAATCTATAAAGTTCTAGATTTTTATAAATATAAACAAGGCTTAAAAATTGGTTTGCCAAAGATGTTTCATATCTGACATTTATACTGCGTACGCACGCACTTTTAACTTTTTTAAATACACATGATATCTTTATATTTGTTTGGATTTTTTTTAATTCTAATCACTAGTAAATTAGTAACGTAATGACTACTGAAATTCAGTTTATACCAGTAGTTATTGATCATTATTTATAATCACAACAATATATATATATATATATAAAAAGTTTTTTTTTCATTCCATCATCAAAGGTGTCATTAGTACTATCGTTTTCGGAAGCGGTCTACTAACATTTTGTATGGCAGTGATGTATTGACTGTAAGCTGGGTTCTTTAGTTCAACGAGAGTAGACTTTCTTGAAAGAGCGTTACATAGTTAAACGTATCGCCTCAGTTTCGTTCAATATCTAACAAATTAAGTGCACAGAGTGCCTGTAGGAGTTTTCACTTAAATAAATCGTCGATGTCACTCAGCAGTCGGGCAAATGTCACATAAAAGTCGGTCTCAACACGTATAGGGCACTCAGTTTATTCGGAATAGTGCAGCGACGAGATAATGTTGTAAGTTCGTGATAGCCGCGGAGTGTGGATGCATGTACGCGACTCGAACCAATAACAATAAATTTTGTATGCCGTTTGAAGAGCCGAGAGGACAGTACTGCGAACAACTCGTTCTGACCCTCCCTACGAGAATGGGACTTACATGGGAATCACTAAAGGACCACTGTACGGACACAATTTGTACAAATGGAGCTGCGGGCACCTATACATCTTTATATGTATAATTATTACGTGCGTGTCTACATCACTGAATTCTACCTAAACAGCTGGACTGATTTTGTTGAAATTTTCTGTGTGTACTCAGGAGGGTACGAGATTGATTTAGATATACAATTCTATATAGATACATAGCATCACGCCCCATTCTTCCACTTGCCACGATCCTTGCATATCTCCTTCGCTTGGTTCATTCTCATTAAACCTTTCATACAAGTTTGTCGGTTTAGAGTACTCTTGAGCTGGCCCTTATCGAAAATGGCTTGGATTTGGTCCTTTTACCTTTACTCTTGACTCATAAATCCCTTTTGTCAGTCTCCTTTCATTCATTCTCTAAACTATCTAAGCATACTTTTCTCAAGTTTAGTCACTACATCTTCTTTTTTATTTTTATGTTTCTTTTGGCATACCCAACAAATTGCAAGTCGATCTGGTAAACAAAGGAATTCCCTATATTTACACAGGTTCATGAAATACGCAGGTGGCACCTGGGAGCAGCTAATATATATCCCTCATTGGTCTTAGCACCAGGACACCGAACGTGGAGGTGTTCGTCTGAAAGCTGCCGAGGTGCATGATTCGCCACGTGGACAACTCCCCGCATATATGTAAGTCTGCATGGAATTGCCAACCAGCACCCAAGAGCCGCAAAAACTGAGAAACCCCTACCCCATGAGCTTCTGCTGTCTCCACATTAGCGAAACTCGGAATTGACACCCATCCGCTCTGGATGGAATCGCTGGCGTCGGCCATAAGATCCAATCCGTTAGTAAACGGATGACACTAACTACCGAATCTAAAAATGTCGAGACCCGTATTCCTCAGTCTTGATGAGTAGCACCCCGATACCTGTTTGGTTTAGTGGTCAGCTTGTTCGGCTACGGACAAGAGGCTCTGGTCCCAGGTTGAGCGATTTTAAAAACCATTTTTAGATTTCTGTGAAATACTTTTCATTATTTGAGATAGTTTAGATGTTGGTGGTATAATCCACCCCCGTGCTTCGGTGAGCACGCTATGCCTACCGTAGCTTTCATTGAGGTGTATTTCAATGAGTTAAAAATGCTCGGATTTGAATTCAGTTTTATATAATTACATAAAAGTATAAAATAAATATTAATAATGTTTTAATATTAATAATATAAGGTAAATCTCTTTTATAAAAATGAAACCTGTATGCGCGTTGAAGTCTCCAAGACCAAAATTTTGTTTAATAAACGGAAATGTCAGTTATTTTTAAGGCTTAAAGTGCTAAACTATTATTGTAGAATTTTATAATAACCACAGATGCAATAGTATAATCGGTGCTTGAAATAAGACAAAGGCAGGTAATCTCATTTGAAAGTTCGTATACAGACATTTGAAGATGGATCTAAGATATCCTACAGTGAAAGATTGGCGCTCGATTGATAACTCCCTTGCTGGTAAGTGATGATACAGCCTAATAGAACAGCCCGCTAATGTAGTAATAGGAAATTTACCTCCTATGATTTCTAAACAGCATCATAACACAACGCATTTTGTTTGCTTAGTAGCTGGTTATTATTTGTAAAATGATAACTACCTACGACCGAAGTCACTCACTAGTTCTGACCTAGCCAAAGTAGAGAATGCGGGAGATCGAAATCTTTATCTCTGTTAGCAAAGCGAGAACTCGCATCATTACGTCAGCGATGTCAACAGAATCTACCTATCTGCTATAAAATTAAATCTATCAACATTTTATAAAAATTATCGCTTTCAAATTAAACTTTTATCAGTGAAGAAAACTGTGCCCAACAGTTGGACGTTAAGGAGCTGCTACTTCCGTTTTCTTTTAAGCTATGATGGTCTAGATGTGTGACGACAGACGCTTATTCAGACAAGTCGCCAATATGAATACAGAGCAAGTTTCCCTATACAAGAAGTAGAAAGAAAATATCGTGAAGAAACCTGCAGATATTCGAAGTAATTCTGGGATATGTTTATCTTGGCAACCCGCATTGAAGCCAGGTTGTGCCCTAAAACCCTCTTCCTATGGTTTAAAAGGTCTATGCCAAGCTGTGGGATGTTTTTAAGCTGCCATTTACTCATGTAGTAAATAAATACTAGAATTTTACAATTTTGACTTAACTTCAAAATGATTCAAATTGACTGCTTTAGTGTTAACATAGTTTAGCTCCAACCCTTGCTCCTTTGAGTAAGGAAACCTATACCAAGCATTCGGGAGTTAGTAGTCTACTCACCATTTTTTTATAAAAATAAAGTACTAACTAACAAAATACATTTTCATTTCATCGGGCGATAATTTAAAATTTATAGTTAGCCGTAAAAAAAGGCAGATAATATCGTAGGTAGTTCCATAAAACCATGAGCAGATCCAAAATGTAAGCACATTAAGTTATCGTTCAAATTATCTCGATGTGTGTTACAATATTTATTTGTTTCTCACTCGGGACGAGGATTTGGTGATTGTGGGCAGAGTGTTCTCTCCCAATTAGGTGGTTATTGACGTTTTACTGTTATCAGGTCAATCTTTGAAAAATGAGCCGTATCCTTCGGGAAGTCTTATTTATATTAACCTTAAAAAAATAACACATACATACACTACTTGTAATATTTTTATTAAAAACACTTTATTTCTTGATTCTAGCATCAGGTAGATGTAACATGGTTTTTTTCCACTGGGAACTTTAATAACCCACCCCGATTTAAAGGGTCTGGAGTGTAAGACTTTGCCAGGGAGGAGACTGCGCCATTGCTACTAAAACTTGTTGAATCATCATCTGTTTTTGGGACAGAACTGCCACCTTCCACTCTTTGTTTAATTACATTACGTTAAATTTTATGTAAAACTCAGTATTTTCAATTAAAATAAGCCATTCACTGCTGACAAGGCGGATGTGCGCAAACAAAAGCCGTCTGGTACGTGATGATAAGTGATGACACAGTCTAAGATGCAACGATACTAAATAGGAACAGGTAAATTAGCACATAATATATTTTTAACATGAAATAAAGCCCGGTAGATAGATGGTTTTTCAACATGCTTTTATTTCTCTAAGGTCTCATTATTTACATTATAAAAAAACTTGCGTCCCGTTGGTCTATGTACCCCGCCCATTGCCACTTCAGGTTTGCGATTCGACATCGTCGTCGCTTTAACCGATTGACTTCCACTGCTGGACATAGGTCTCACGAAATGATGCCTAAAAGACCCGATTTTGTGCCGCTTGGCTCCTGCGGCCACGGGCGATCCTCTTTATGTCAGCAGTCCACCTTATGGGGGGTCGCCACTCCAGCACCATCGGGCCCCAACGTCCCTCGGTCTGTCGGACTATGTGCCCCGCCCATTGCAACTTCAGGTTCGTGATTCGTAGGGCTATATCGGTGATTTTGGTTATGCTACGGATCTCCTCATTTCTGCTTTGATCGTGTAGAGAGACTCCGAGCATAGCCCTCTTCATCGCACGTTGAGTGACTCTGAGCATTCGAATGAGGCCCATAGTCAGCGACCACGTTTCGGAGCCGTAGGTCATCACTGGCAACACGTACTGTTCGAAAGGCTTTATCTTCAGGCACTGAGGGATATCGGAATCAGAAATTATTAATTAAATTTTTATTTTATGAATAATAGTAAATTATTAAACAGAGAAGTCGTTCCAACTACAAGTAAAATCGGATCGACTGCGAATAAACTCTGCTTATAAACTTGATCTCTCACTATACATACGGCCAATTGACACTAAGTCTAAAGTCGACATTTATCCCTAAAAGGGAAGCTGTTAATAGAGTCATTCAACGTTACCGGCCGAATTATCTACAAAGAGAGAAGTCGGTCCGTATCGGTCGGAAATATAAATTTATTTGGTGGTTGTCGCGGCGACACGGGCGCCCGCGCCTCTATCTCGCCGCGTAATCTTGAACATTGGCGTTAAAGAATTTAAATTATACGCAGATACAAATGAACAGGCGACCCCGACATATTTATTGCTTTAATCCAAATTATATTGACTAGTTTCATCGGATTTCGAAAAATTGACGCCTGATTTGTCCTATTGTAAAGCCATTGATGTTATTGGATGTGATACCACATAGTAGGATCAAAGTGTCTCAAACATTTGTAAATCTCTTGAATATAATGTCAAGTAAAGCGCTTTTTACAAAACTGTTATAACTCAAGACTTGTGCTTTTTAAACATGTAGTGTTTAAGTATATAAAAAAACAACACCAATGATTAATTTTGAACATAATAGAAATAGACTTAAGTATTTATAATAAGCACTATAATAGTAACTTGCTGAACCCGCGAATTCATCTGTGTGGTGTTTTTTTGGTAGAATTTTCATTAATTAAGGTAAATTGTTTTACCTAAATTAATGAAAACTATAAATGACACGTAGCTTGTTTAGGTTCGCATAGTTTGTTATATATATCTGTATATATAATTGGATGATATTAATTATATAGGTATGTATGTGATGACCTACGGCTCCGAAACGTGGTCGCTGACTATGGGCCTCATACGAAAGCATAGAGTCACTCAGCGTGCGATGGAGAGGGCTATGCTCGGAGTTTCACTACTACTAGCGAACCTGAAGTGGCAATGGGCGGGGCACATAGTCCGACGGACCGATGGACGTTGGGGCCCGAAGGTGCTGGAGTGGCGACCCCGCACCGGGCGATGCAGTGTTGGGAGTCCCCCACAAGGTGGACCGACGAAATAACGAGGGTCGCCGGCAACCGCTGGAGCCAGATGGCGCAAGATCGGGCCTCGTGGACATCATTACGTGAGACCTATGACCAGCAATGGACGTCCATCGGTTGAAGCTATGACGACGTCGAGGTGTATATGTATTATATGTTTATTATTAATCTGTATATTTAATTATTATATGTATTGTTTAAGTAGTATATAACTGTTATAAATCAAGTTCATTAGTTTTTGTCTTGTTTGAACCGCTCCTGTCTACTGTTCCTATCACCAAAGGTTGTCTGGAAGAGATCGCTTTATAAGACCGTCTTTGCGCACTTAATTAAGCAACTTACTCTTTAAGAAAGTTCAATTTGTATTTTTTTTGGTTTGTGTGCAATTAAGTTTGAATAAATAAATAAAATAAATTGTTTTACAAATAAGAAACATACCCGCATTGCCTTCTGAGGGTGGGATTTCCTAAAATTTACTATTGATAGATTCCATTATATGAAATAAAAATTCTGACCAAGTTTTACATACCATCAAAGATATAGTTTGTAAATGTGAAGTTTGAATCTTTTTTAATGGGAAAATTTGAATTTTTTTTAACTAACACCCCCGCAACACTCCTTGCGGGTGGAATTTCGTAAAACCCTTTCTTAGCTAACCTCTACTCGTCAAAAGGAATATTCCTACCAAATTTCAAATCTTTACGCCTTATGGTTCCAGAGATATCGTGATGAGTCAATAGATACCTGGATATCACTTATATATAGATAGATTAGTATAAGGTCATTATTTTTCATTTTAGTTGTCTTATTCTATAATTGTAAATAGTATTAACAATAAGTATGTGTGGGAATTTAATAAAGCTTATTATTTATTTATTTAAGTATATTTGGTCTGGTCGCGACCACGGCCCATGCAATAAAATATTTATATTTTTTTATACAATGTTTATAATTATGCTTAATTGTATTACATATATGCTAAAGTTATAAATTGTATAATCCTCTTATAGGCTAACTTGGCATGCAATACAAATGTGTTACTTCTTCAATTATACTTGAATCCTAAGGAATCTAAAAACTTTCATATAATGATAAAAAAGAATAATAAAAGAAAGAAAATAAACTAAACTACATACATACATACATAGCATCACGCCTCATTCCCATAGGGGTAGGCAGAGACCACGTCCTTCCACTTGCCACGATCCTTGCATATTTCCTTCGCTTCTTTCATTCTCATTAAACCTTTCATACAAGTTCGTCGGTTTAGAGTACTCTTGACCTGGCCCTTATTAAAAATGTTCTGGATTTGGTCTATGAACGTTCGCCTTGGTCTTCCCCTTCCAACTTTCGCATTCACTCTTGACTCATAAATCCTTTTTGTCAGTCTCCTTTAACTCATTCTCTCTACATGCCCAAACCATTTAAGCATACCTTTCTCGATTTTAGTCACTACGTCTTCTTTTATTCCACAACATTCTCTTATGACACTATTTCTTACTCTGTCACTCAGTTTTAATCCACAAATACTTCTCAACGCTCTCATCTCTACCGCATTTATTTTACTTAGACGATTCTTCTGCCATACCCAACTTTCACTACCATACATAAGTGTTGGCACCAGCACTCCTGCATGCACTGCCAGTCTGGCCCTTTGAGACACCATCTGGCTATTCATAAAGGCAAGCAGAGCACCATTTACCATATTCCCTGCATTAACTTTCCCTTTAATATCACTTTTACATGTTCCATCTTTTGTAAATTTAGATCCCAAGTATACAAATTCTTACACCTCTTCCACTTGTTCCCCATCTATTAAAATATTGCCAGTCATCGTAGATTCATCTCTTTCAAAAAGCATAACTTTCGTTTTGTTTACATTCATTTTCATTCCTTTCCCTTTCAAAGCTTTATTCATCATATTTACCATCTCCTGTAGTTCCTTAGCGGATGACGCAAGTATTACTTAATCATCGGCGTAGAGTAAACATTTGATGAGTAATTCATTCATTCTTAACCCATACATACTTTCTTTTAAATCTGTCATACAGTTATCCTTAAAAAGGTTGAACAGCCATGGTGACGCAACACATCCCTGTCGAACACCTCTTTCGACAGGAAACCACTCCGTGTACGCCCAGTTTATTCTGACACAAGCACTAGAACCCTAGAGAGACTCAGATTACCGCTCACCCCATACGTAGATAAACTAACTGAACTATACATATATAATAAATTTTATAGTTATAATATATGTAAGTATATAGTTGTGTAATTAACAAATGTATTGTTTAAGTAGTGTATAACTAAGTCAAGTTTTCTCTTTTAAAATTATTTGCACCTCCCCTTTCTATCTTCTGTTCCTCTCACCAAAGGTTGTCTGGAAGGGACCGCTCTTAGTGATTAGACTGCCTTTGCAGACCTTATTACTTACATATCTGGTTTTCTTTATATTGAATAAGTTTTATTGTTCTTTCTCGTATGTGTGCAATAAAGATTAAAATAAATAAACTTGCTGATCAACAAATTTCTTTTCAGTTTACGTTTGAATGATGTGGAGGAGGCGACAAAGACGTATATTTGCTTTTTAAAATTTTCAGTATATTTAACCGATGTTCTATTTAGTGTGGCATTTACTCCAATGTTTGTTTTTGTGTGTCGTGGCCTAAATAATTGTTTTTCCTTTATATGTGATCTTGCGTTAAATTTTGGAACAGACAGTCACATTCTTTTAAAGATTATTGTTGTCAATATCCCTGTTAACAGTTTTATGCAAACACCCAAGATCAATTTACTCTCTACGATTTAATAATGACATAGATTTTAAGGATTTTGGTAGGATTCCCTATAATATATTTTATAAATATGTCCGTAAACCACGAAATTTTCTGTTTGAAGAAAAGCGTGACGAGAGCGTAACGAAAACGTTACTAGCGTTCGCGAGAGGCGAACGGAAGTTGAAAGGGAGATAAGTTATTGAACATAAAAGAGCCAGAGTTACGTTGCGTATATGTGAATTTGGAACGTTCAGTGTTTTTTTTATTTGAATACGTCTTTAAAAACTGCCTTAGAAATGAGGTCCTGGGCTCGAATCAAAAATCAGTATTGGGTTTTCTATAAAAATTTCCTCAATATTTGCCCGAAGTTGGGAAGTTGGCGGTGTGATCCACCCCCATGCCTCGGAGAGCACGTTAAGCCGTTGGTCCTGCGCCTAATCTCTCACAGATTGTGTCGGATTCCCATCACATCGGACTATGAGAGTGAAGGAATAGAGAGAGCACTTGTGTACTATGCCTGCCAATCCGCAGTGGAGCAGCGTGGTGGGTGGTTTTATGCTCTAAAAACCCTCTCTCCTACAAGTGAGGAGGCCTGTACCCAGCAGTGGGACGTTAATGTGCTTACTTTACTTTACTTTTACGTCTTTAAAATCTCATCCATTGTATGCGATTCAAAAAAACGAATGGTAACAAAATCGAGAGATACAATTTGGTTTTGTAGCTACATATCTATCACTGCCATCTAATATTCAATTACACCACTGAAATCTAAAAGCTAAAAAATCAAATATTTTATAACGCTAAGTACTGTAAAACATCACGTGCGGCGGAGTGGTAAACCTCGCCATTTTGCTGCGTATCGAAATTCCATTTAGCATAACTTTTGACTGGTTGAAGCTACGATGTTAATTTAAATAACAACCATCAACTCTTGTCAAAATCTGTCGATTTTATAGAAATATATAGAAATAAATGGCCGTGTCCATAACACAGACACACCCTTTTTTATTTGGTATCTATATAGAGTTATTTATAAAATAACTATAAAATACATAATTGAATGAAGAAGTCTAAAAAGAAAGTATACTTTTTCATGCCATATATAAAAATTAACATTGTGTCAAATATTATGTTTACGTCAGTAATTTACATTTTAAGTTATGACACTTCTGTTATGAGTATAAGTGCGATGTCTTCTTCTTATAATACAGCTTATTAGCATTACATTATCACTCATTTGTGTCAGCATTTGTAATACAACATTATTATTATATATGATGATTATTCAACAAGTGATTGGGGGAATTTATAATCGGTAAAGCAGAGCTTCCAGTACTCAAACTCTAAGATATAATTTTTAGAGTTCTTTAAGGCCACTCTTACTGTATCAGAAACGTATACCTTTTTAAATATTTTTGAGGCTTTTCCTTCCTTAGCCTTCTGGGAAACTTTATTTGTAAAACAAGTTTTAAATGAGTAAATCATTTATGAGGTACATAAAGCTGGTACCGCTCCACTTGTGTTGGAAATCTCACTTAATTCTGGTGAGACAATATAAATTACTGAAGGGTATATGTAAGATATCGACATAATAGTAAAATATTTGCAATTTTTGCTCTTTCTGTATTTAATATATTACTAATAATTCCCACTAAAACATTGCAACACCTTCACAAACTTTAATCTGTGGTGTGAGAGGCTCTCTTAGGTATTAGCTGTGATATTCCCGGAGGAACATCCGACAAAGGAATGAAATGAATTGAAATTCATTCAATGGAAAGGAGCTTCAAAAGGAGACATGATGCGGACATAAAACACCACCAGGAGGAGCATCAGCAGCTTCTTCCCGTTTTCTCTCCGTTGCCTTCTGCAACTAGATTACAGCCTTGCAAAAAGAGGCAACTGCATTTCGTACTACTTCACTACCTTTTTACCACTTTTATTTTTGTCAGTGGAAGATTCCCTCCGATCAGCAATATAAAAGGATATAGCTGTGGTCCTCAAGCTGGATTTTCTGCTACGGTTTGGTCCTTATCAACATGGGCATCACGCTGATAGCAGACAGGTGACTCCTCACGCCGAGTTATTTGATGCAGATATTTACCAAAACATTCATGTTCAGTCAGCATCTGGATCTGTTTGAAGGAAAAGCCGCTCAGGTTCCTGGGGTCACAGTCGACAATATATGCTTAAATGAACCTCTTATATATATAATGCTTGTGTACGTATGCATGTTACTGCACTCCTCCTTAACAGCTGGACCGATTTTGTTGAAACTTTTAGTGTCTTTGGGTGGATTTCAAATTCATTTAGGTTAAAACTGATGGGAACAGCTAGTATGTGCATATATATTACTAGCTGAACCCGCGACTTCGTCTGCGTGAAATGTTTTTTGGTAGTATTTTCGATAATTTAGGCAAATTGTTTTACAAATAAGCAAATTGTTTTACAAAAATCTAATCCGCACTGCCCTTTGAGAGTGGAATTTCCTAAAATTTACTTTTGATAGATTCCATTATGTCAAAAAAAAATTCTGACCAAGTTTTAATTACCATAAAAGGTATAGTTTGTAAATGTGAAGTTTGATTTATTTGTCGATGCGAAAATTTAATTTTTTTTAATAACACCCCCGCAACCCTCCTTGTGGGTGGTATTTCCTAAAATCCGTTCTTAGTTAACCTCTACTCGACAAAAGGAATATTTTAACAAAAATTTCAAGTCTTTACGCCTTATGGTTCCAGAAATATTGTGATAAGTCAATAGTTATAAGTCAAAAGATATACCTTGATATTTCTTATATATATATATATATATAGATATATACAAATGTATAAAGGCCCCTGATGCACAAGCGTCTGCTAGAGACATATCCATAAGAGTACAAAGTATTATTTCACCATTACTATCTTCTTCCTCTTGAAGTTCCTCTTCGATTAGCGAAAGTTGAGCGGTACTCGCAATTGCAGTCCACACTGTGGTGTTGCGAAGCTTTGTTTTTTTTATGGCCAGCACTTTTACCAGCAACATTGCCTATCATTATTAGTTAAAGAGGTTCCTACCTATTGTGCCTCGACGTACCGGGGTAGAATATTTTCCTCGGCTAGATGCGGCTATATCTGTATGCACCTCGGTTGACACCGACTCCAAATATAAGAATACGAAGAACACTATAAAAGAATACGCAATTATTTCTTACTTTTTAGAGCATATTAATATATTTGTAAGTCTGTTTTGAAGGCGGTTCTTTTTTTGTTAAAATTTTTATTTATTTTTTGATTTTTAGTGAATCTGAAGTAAACGTGTTGCAATGCAGCAACAAACGTAAGCTCATTGCTATTTGATTACAGACACTTATATTTTCTGCCATAAACCGCACCCTTACTGTAAGCCGTTGAGGAGATCCATTGATCTTCATATTTAACTACGACTAGCACTTGACCATACCGAAGTTACGGTAGGCAACTCAAATATCTGGATAGCCTATAGAAGATTCTGCCGAGTATCGTTCATTTGCTCCTAAGAATTGAAGAGTTCCGTCACTTTGTCATGGATTCCATCATCAGAACCTAACCAAACTATCACAAAACAACCCTTGAAGTATATCCTTTCCAATAAAAAAAGAATCATCGAAATCGGTTGGCGTGATCTTGAGTTATTCGTCCATTTGTCGCGCACATGCTTAATGCAAATTTAACACTTATCCGGTTTTCTCATGGATGCCATCATCAGAACTGGTTTTAAAAAAAATGGGACCCTATGACGAGCACCACCTTTCATTTAAAAAAAAAACATCAAGATCGGTCCACCCAGTCGGAAGATACTAGGTAACAAACATAAAAAAAATACAGACGAATTGATAACCTCCTCCTTTTTTTGAAGTCGGCTCAAAAGGAAACATTTCTTTTTAAAACATATCTAGACGTTTTTAAATTCTATGTTCCTATCTATAAAGTCATTGTTTTGTACGTTATTTCATAAAGGATATATAACACCGGCGTTATAAAGTTCATTACCCATATTTCACTTTGCCAGGCGCTAATTAAGTGTTGCGGGCAATTCGAGCATGCGCATTGATTGGACCCGCCTGAAGACACTATTAATCCTGTTATAATAACTCATTTTAATTGTGCAAAGACCTTATTGAACTTAAATTGCCACGTATATTGTATTCAATATAAATATAAATTTGATATAAACAGAAACTTGTGCCATCTAGTACGATTTAAACACTAGTAGTAGAATTTTTCGCAATCTAAAAAATATTTTGAAACACCTGTAATAACATTTATCTACACTAATATTATAAAGAGGAAAGATTTGTATTTTTGTATTCAACGAATAAACTCAAAGAGTAGTACACCTATTTTAATAATTCTTTTCCATTAGAAAGCTACATTATCGCTGAGTAACATAGGCTATATTTAGTACTAGATTACTATAGAATATATCAATATTTACAAAAAACTTCGCGAGACCATATGTCTAACTATTGTAGTTACGTTACTATAACTACTTTTTACATTCAACAAATTGATAGAAATGCTGATCAAAATCAGACCGTGTTAATCATACCATTTATAAATTTTTATCCAAATACATATTTTAATATTCAAGACTGTCTCAATACCTGATGATTACTTTTGAATTATTGAAATCGACGAACATGCCGGCGGCGGCCGCCACGCAGCGCATCCAGTAACTAGCTCGACGAGAGAGGGACAGTGCAGGAGAAGGGGGTTAACCATTATGAACTAGGTTACCTTACGCAATGGACGCAAGCGACATTGAATATTTCGAGTTTTTTAACACATTTTTATGCTTCACTTATAAAGTTCTTTTCGGAGCTACTTATTTTTAGTATTAGGAATCAAAATTTTTCGGGATAATATTTGTCAATTCATGGTCGTTTTAATTGTCATAGTTATAACTTAAATATCTGTACCTATTTATGTCTACCCGTGCGAAGCCGTGACGGGCCGCTTGTAAGTTGATAAATTAATTAAAAAACGTATTTTTTAAAGACTAGCTGACCTGAGAAACTTCGTAACGCTTCAAAATCAATAAATAAAAATAATTTCTGGTATATTTTAACTTTAATTAAAAATGTAGTCAAAACTTAACTGGTACAAAAATAATTCGTATTCAAAAAACGTGACCTGATTTAAAAAAAGTTCGTCTTCTTTTTTATTGAATCCCTGGATTTTAATTTTAACTAACTTTGAATTCCCTGGACTTTAATAAAACCATATTTAGCCAAATAAATCCAGCCAATCTAGAGTTTTAGCGAGACTAATAAGCAGCAAATTATATAAACTTACTCACTCACTAATAAATCTTAAAAACAATTTTTGATTGACTTGAACATAACCAGAGTAACTTTAAGTGATGTAAATGGACAATGACTGTGGAAACTGGAACTACGCGATGGATCAGCTAGTTCAACATTATTGCTACTACTGTGAATAATTTTGAAAAATGTTTTAATTATATTAAAAAAAGATAACCGAGTAAGTTCATTGTGGATTCTTTTCAAAAAAGGATGCAACAAAATCACCAATTATACATTGGATTTGCCCACAATAAACTTAAATTACGGTACTACATGGTTTAAAAGTTGAATTATTATTTGATCTTTATTTATAAATGCCATATCTAGAGTAAGAATGAGCTATGATTTTGCATTTTCAATCTATTCATCGTCTAGTCTTTCGATCGAGTAATCAAAGTTTATTAAGCCTCTGGCTGAAATATGAATTCACTAGGGGTAGAAATGAAATACTTCATTAATAATTTGTTTTATTAGTAAAGTCATATAAAGCGGTAAAGTTATTAGTATTCCGTCTATTTTGTAAAAAAAAACCTTTGCGTGCCTAACTAGTAAGCATGATTCGCAACTTTCGTTTTTCTTCTAAAACCTTTTTCAATTCATTTATTTCCTTGGACGGTGACATGTCTAGATTATTAACTGACTTTTTCTTTTTCTTTTTCAAACTTGAACGTTCAGATATGTAACTTTTAATGGATTTTTTCGTTTCCTCTAGTTCACTCTTAGCTGCTAGATTTTCTTCCTTAATGAGTTTTTTCTTCTGTTCTAGCTCTTCCTTGAGCCCGATTTTAATGAGACTTAATCTTTCTTGTAGCTCAGCCATAGACATTTCACACAGTAAACCCAATCCAGATGATTCCGTTAAATCAATTATTTTAGGAACTTTTGCTTTCTTTGCGATCATTGCTAGAATTTTAATCTCTTTTATCATTTTAATGCGTCGTTCCAAATCCTCTTGTTTATCTTTCATAGCCTTATTTAATAATTCTTCTGATTCTTTTCTAACTTTGTCCGCTGTTTCCTTTTTCTTTACGGTAACATTATGCTTAGCATGAAGCATTTCAAGTTCTATAAGTGACAATTTTTCTACTTGTTTCCTGTTTTTTTCGATTTCAGTCTTTCTCCAATTTTCAATCTCTTCTTCCCATACATGTTTCTCTTTAAGAAATTCTTCGTATTTCTTTTTGTTTTCATCATAAAGTCTTTTTTTTGCAATCACAGCTTCTTCATAAGATATTTGACCCATCAAATGTTTTCTTTCGATATCTAAAAGCCTTTCTCTTTCCCTTTCTTGACGATCTTGGTCTTTTAGTTCTTCAATCTTAATAGAATCTCGACAATTTATCAATAAATCTTGTAACCACTGAACCTCTTCCTTTTCTGATATTTGAATTCTTTTACTCATCCTCTTAACGGTGGCTGCAGTTTCTTTTATATTAGGTGGAGTTTTAGGTGGAAAAACACTTTGTTTTATCTTTGGTACAGTTTTAACCAACTGATTTTCCATTTCCTCTTTTATACTAGATAATTTTTTATAGTATTTGTCAGACTTACCTTGAGCAAAGTGCAGGTCTTTTGTTTTAACTTCCTTAAGCAAGTCCAATCCTTTCTCTTTATTATTTTCATGTATGCGTTTTAATTTCTGATCAATAACATTTTTAGTCAACATTTTCTTTCCTTTATTACGTAAAGAATTTGGTGGAGTATTAGGATATGATGGTCTAAAGGGAATTGGACTGGTCTCTTTGCCTTTCCTGTTCAGTACGTTCGGTTGAACTGGTATGGTAGGTAACTTTATTTTTCTGCTTTCAGTTTTTTTCACATATTGGGCATAGCTATGTGCCATTTCACTTATATAAGGTTGCCATGTGAAAAGTGGATTTATTATTTTCTCGGTTATAAAGTTCGTATCATAGTGAGCGTGAGCAACTTGGGATATAAATGGTAGTACTTCATTATTACTTAAAAATGCGGTAAACATATTCAACAGCGATTTACTTAAATTGAAAAGGCATTTATAAATAAGTGGCATGTCAGCTGGGGTAAGATGAAAAGTAACTGCATTAAAAGCAATCATAAAGTAATCCTGGTCTTCCTCCGACAGTTCTTCAGATATGTGGGACACCATCTCTTTTAGGAAAGGTTTATGTTTTTGAAAACTTAGAAAAGTTTCAACGATCCATGAAATTTTTGTATCTTCCATATTGTTGGGACATTTTTCGACGTACATTTTCATATATTCATATGGGGATATGTCATTGGACGCAGCAAAATCTAATATTATGTTTCTTAACATTTTTATGTTGCTTGATGTGTGATAGTAAACCATAATAAAAAGGTTTATTTGATATTATTATAAATTACAGAAACGAAATCAAAACTTGACACAAAATCCATAAGAGACAAATAATTTTGTTGACATTGCGAAACATCAATCATTTTGCCAGTATTTTTCATATTATATAAAACCTCAGACGATTAAATTAAAATGTCTTATAGGTAGAATTGCGTCGTCAAAATTTTTAAGATCACACCTACTTTCGAGGTAATAATATGTATAGTAATTGAATAATAAGTTAACATTAAAACATTTCGTTTAAAATTATTCAATAATAGTTCTCATGTTATTGAACATTTGTTTTTAAATTCCTGTTTGTTATTATCTTTATTAATTATTATATTGTCACTGTAAGCACATCTACCTATAACTTTTCTTAAACCTGAACGGTTAACTGGTAGTTAGAGCTTTATACATTTATTATGGCATAGGCTCTGGAAGATCTCAATGCAATGCTCGATGACCTCAGCAGAGCATCTCGACAGGTGGGCCTAAAAATGAACATAGATAAGACGAAAGTTATGTCTAATATCCATGTTCCGCTCAACCTAGTCATCGTTGAGAACTCGACACTCGAAATTGTTGACGAGTGTACATGCCTGGGATATATAGTCCAGCTAGGTAGGTACAATTTCGAGAAAACGGTCAACCGCCGAATCCTACTCAGTTGGGCAGCGTTCTGGAAGTTCCGGAAGACGTATTCGTCCAATATCTCTTAGTGCCTGAAGACTAAGTCTTCGAAACGTGCGTTTTGCCAGTGCTTACCTACGGATCGGAAACGTGCTCGCTGACTATGGGCCTTATTCGAATGCTCAGAGTCACTCAGAGTGCGATGGAGAGGGCTATGCTCGAAATTTCTGTACGCGATCAAATCAGAAATGAGGAGATCCATAGCAGAGCCAAATTCACCGACATAGCCCTACGAATCGCGAACCTAAAGTGGTAATGGGTGGGGCACATAGTCCGACGAACCGATGGACGTTGGGGCCGGAAGGTGCTGGAATGGCGACCCTGCACCGGGCGATGCAGTGTAGGAAGACCCCCCACAAGGTGAACCGACGATATAAGGAGGAACGCCGGTAGCCGCTGGAGCCAGGCGGCACAAGATCCGGCCTTGTGGGCATCATTTCGTGAAACATATGTCCAGCAGTGGAAGTCCATCGGTTGAAACGACGACATTTAAGCCCACCCTTTCCACTTTGTACAAAGGTTTTGTAATTATAAATAAATAAATAGAAAATGTTAAAGACAAACATTTAAAATTGGGTAATGTAGATTGAAAAACCAGTCTAAACAATACGATTTGATAATAACTTGTAACTAAATTAAGTAATGAAGATAATGAGAACTTGTTAGAGAGTACAGACATGAATTCAATCTCCTTATACAGGGTTCGTCTAGTGATGTGCTGTCATAAGTATTTAATTAGGTAGCTGGTCTGTTTTCGCCGGGGCTGTCATTAATCAATCATTGTAGCAAAGCTATTTATTCGACAGCTCGACACCTCAAGTAGGAGCGATTCAAACAAAATGCAAGTCACAGCAGACCTCTTAAAATATAATAATCGTGTTAAAGACAACCATAAAGACCATATTCGATTAGAAGGTATTTTAAACAGGTTCCTGTCTTGTTATCTTGGAGCTATTGTCGGTGGGTTACGTGTCATGTCCGATCAGTGCGTTTTCATTCTCTTTATAATTACTCTCGCATCGTTTTGTCTGTGTAGGCATTGAGCTGATGGTTACTAAAATACCCGTATGAAAACATCTCTTTCGAAGTGAAGCTTCTTTATGAGGGTAAAATTTTTACAGATAAAACTTGATGATTAGCCTTTTTTTATGCTAATTCGTTTAAAGGTTAGGTAGTTTTAATATTTACAAACAACATGCGGCATTTTAATTTGCCAATCGCCAATTAATATTCTTATTTTTCATAAAATATACTATATTATTTTCTAAATTTGAAATTCCAAAACAAAATTTATTTAATAACTTTTAATATCAACTGATACGCGGGTTTCTTTATTTGCAATTCGTTATTTGCGATTTCAATAAATTATTCGTATTAATTTTAGACAGTTTTAATATTAAATTCTTTAATTTCATCACATTCATTAAATTAAATTCATTTCGTTTAAATTCATTAAATTCTTAACATATCTTCCTTCTTTCCTTCCTCTAAGTCTCGGAAATATACAATTTTAGATTTGTATAAATATAAACAAGAATTAAAAATTCGTTTGCCATAGAAGTTTCACTTCTGACATATGTACTTTGTACGCACTCACTTTTAATTTATTTTCAATTATATAAATGTACTTTTTATTGCACCACTTAAAATAGACTGAAACGCCAAACAGGCATAAGGTTTACATTGGTATATGGTGTGCAAAAGTAAGTGGTTGGGGCTTAAACATAATTATACATAATATGCAATATACTACCTGACCTGCGCAACTACTATTGCATACCCTTAAATATAGTACTTGAAGTACAAGTTGTAAACATATTTTAATATGTACAGTTTTTTTATTATAGCCCCTATTTGTATTGCGCTCCGCATTAGGTATTTTATGGCAATAAAGGAATTTGAATCTGTCGTTACTAATGTTATAGTTGACAGAGAAATTATACTATAATAAATTTGGTTTTTTTTTTTGTTAATAAAATAATAAGGACCGTCTATTCAAAATCGTTACTAATCCAGCAAAAACAGTTAATTAATTTAAATAGGGAATTAATATTTGATAAAGCTATTATAATATAGTGTCATAAAAGAGTATAAAGTGTATTAACTATAAGTACAGGGAGTATACAAACTATATTTAAGCAGTTAATAAGAATAGATAAATATAAATATAGAGATAACAGGAAGTTCGAGTTAAAAATATTAATTTACAAAGAGCTTATACACATGAAAGAGAGCTCTATTTACAAGATTTTAATGTGGGCTCTGGGTCTTTTTGCCAACTACCGATGGGCTTTTTGTGTTCACATACTGTACAAAGTGTAGCAGAACACGGGTCAAGTTATACTCTGCTTTGTATATTGTTTCAGAAGATTTGCACTCGTTATTAACGCTCAATTGACATAAAGTATACTCAAAAAGGTGTTTCAAAGTTCACTTTATATATCGCTGTATGTAATGAATTAAGTAATTGGGATTAATTCATAAATGGCAATACACTTAGAACAATTTTATTATAAAATAAAGTAGCAAAGATACCTGTAATCATGTTAACAACATTTATATAGCAAATTTTCTATTCTGTTCGTTAGTATTGTTTTACAAATTTCGATCTCGCTGGCATAGAGGTGCGAATGCTAACAGAGGCTTCGTTTCGTATTTTAATTTATCTTACAGGCTTCGGCCGTGGCTATTTACCAGCAAAAGACGTATCGCCTTGCAAGAGATTTGTGTTCCGGTCCGACACTGTGTGGAAACCATAAGAGTTGAATTGCCTCTAATCAGATTAGAGCGCTTCCAACTTAGACTGTATCATCAATTACCATCAGGTGTGATTACAGCCAAGCTTTTACTCAAATTGCATCAAAAAGTGGATACTTAGACTTGGAATGAAAAGGACTTATAAATGTAAAGCCTATTACTACTTATTAAATTTGCTATTTTCAATTGTTGTGAAAATTATTGGGTATAAACCAATTTTCTAAGGGTAATTAATATTTTTTTAATTTCAATGATTATATCACCTAATTTATCAACCTAGTTTATTGATTTTTTCAATGGTAAAGAAAATTACCTATCATGTAGCTATTTAAACATAAAATCATTTCTGCAAAAGGTAGTATAACAATTACGTAAGAAATAAGTAATTTATCTTGGAAAAACTATATATATATAATACAGTCAGATGTTATGTATATATTCGAATCTATACATAGATAGAAACACTATATTCCACATAAACACATACAGGAAATACAAAACTAAAGCTAGGAACGTGCAAAGGCGGTCTTATTACTGCAGGCAATCTCTTCCAGACAACCTTGGCAGGATAGTGCAAAAAATAAAAATATGGTTAAGTATAATTTCAAGTATACATAAAGTAAATAAAGGTCAATATATGGAGCCCATCGAAATTATCTATAATAGCACATGCAGCAATATGTTACATGTATGTTATGATTTTCCGTCTATGCCTTACTTCCACCGCCTTATTCTCTTATAATGAGAATAAGTCAGCAAGTATCAATACATCGTCCATTATGAGGAGTTGGTGGCTTATTGATTCTGTCAAAATCAATTCAGCTTTGAGCACAAATCAATTTCAACATAACATTAGCTGTCAGGGCACGTCAAATTACCGCCCTTAATTAATGAACACGGGTGTTCTTTCACACGTTTGATAAATGTATAATATGAATACAATTCAAAGGTTTCCTCCTTTATAAGTATTATCTTCTAACTTGTAAAATGTTATTAATTTGATGTACACTATATTATACATGTCGGAGAATAAGAGAGAAGGAGAAAAAGCATAAAGCATGAGCATAGGGTTCTCCGCCGATATCATCCTTAGTGTGGATCACATCCATACTGTGTGGGCGTTGGTGAGTCATGTTTGGGCAATCAAACACTTTATTAATTAACTCTGATTATAATGTTCAATCACTTCATGTTCCCGGTATTAATTTACACAAACTCATTAATAATAATAGCCAGGAACGCGACAGTTTCATCAGTCGACCGCTCTGGCGGACTATCACTCGGGAACTAGTCCGCCGTTGGCTCACGACGTGTGACTCTATCCCACGCCACAGACAGATGGCGCCAGCGTTCCACAGACTACTGCACTCCGACATGTAGATAAAATCAGATGTAGATTGGCTCTGTAGATCTTTGTTCGCTTAAAAAATTGAGGGACAGGGGGATATTTCGCTTATTTTAATAGCATTATGTCTTACGGCATACTGTTATGGGGTAAGTCGGCGGACATTGAAACGATATTCATTTTACAAAACAACCAATAAGTGCCATATTTCAAATGGAATCTCGCGTTTCCTTAAGAGAAAAATTGAAAGAAATGTCAATTCTCACAGTACCGTCGCAATATATATTAAATAATATCTTATATATCCGTGATAATATTCACTTATAAATCAAAAAAAGTGAAATAGACAATTTTAATACTAAAAATAAAAACAAACTTGTAATCCCATATTTTAGAGTAAAGAAGTTTCAGAAATCATTTGTCGGGTTTTTAATAAGATACCGCAATCAGTTTTAGATTTGGCTCCGCATAATTTTAAGAAATATATCAAAAAAATCCTTTTAAGGATTTAAAAGGCATATTATAATGTTGAAGATTATTTAGGTGATAGAAATGTTTGCACTTAACTCATGTTACACATTGTGTAACATACAAAACTATTTTTAAAAGAGTAACCGTCGAATTTCTTACCGGTTTCTTCTTAGCGGATTCAACTTTCCGAACCGGTGGTAGATTTGTTATCAACGTACAGACTATTGACGATTCAAAAGTGCTCTTTGAGCCTAGTTGAATAAAGAATATTTTGATTTGATAAAAAATACTTTACGACGTATTCTCAGATATACTAAATATACACAAAATAATTCTTAAGATTCGTTCAAGCCGTTTCGGAGCAGTTTGGCAACAAACGCAAGATTTTACTATTAAATGTGGTAGCCGATTATTAGGTGTTTTCTAGAGAATTTGCTATATAGTATATTTTAATTATGTGTTCATCCTTTTGTAAGTGTTAGAATTTTCATAAAAATTCTTCCACTTTCTGGGCTTCTTGGAAGAGATCTCTCCAAAGGGTACACTTGTTATGCGCCCTTGGATCCAGCTTTTGTTGCGGTGTGGGATAGTTGTCATATTATATTGACCAAGAAGTGGGCAAACGGTATGCAGAGCACCTAAGCGCATTAATGCTTAGTTCATTAGTGGTTGGTCTGGCAAGGAATGCTGGATTTACGTTCCTTACTGAAAATTAGAAGAAAGTTATTTATATTTGAATTACGACTTCGTGTGGAAGATTGCTGTAAACTATTTCTAACTAAGAAAAATCTGATAAAGAAGTAATAAATGATTGTATTGAGATGAGTTATGCTTTTGCTTTAACTTATATTTAATTTCTTAAGTAAGTAAGTAGCGGCCCATTAACGTTCTACTGCTGGGCACCGGCCGCTTCACTCGTAGGAGAGAGGGTTTTTAGAGCATAGATCGACAACGTTGCTCCACTGCGGATTGGCAGGTATAGTACACAAGTACACTCTCTATTCCTTCACTCTCATAGTCCGATGTGACGGGAATCCGACATGACCAGATCAGGCGTAGGACCGACGGCTTAACGTGCTCTCCAAGGCACGGGGGTGGATCACACCGCCAAATTATTCTCAACTTCGGGCAAATATTAAAAAAAAACTTAATAGAAAACTCAATATTGATTTTTGGCTCAATATTGGCCGGACCCGGGACTCTAACACAGGACCTCATGTCTGTAGTCGAACATGCTAACTACTAGACCAATGAGGCAGTCCGGTAAGGTAAGTAATATCTTATCTTTCAGCGCAGTGAGATTACAACTACAAAGCTTTTCAACAAAACTCATAAGAATGAGAAATAAGAAATAAGTAAAAATACTTATTTAAGCTTAATGTAATTTTTGGGTGTATTTAACACCAAAAAATTACGATTTAATAGGGAAAATTAAAACGACATCCGTGCTGAATGCAGAATTTTTTTTTAATTCAACATTAAAGTAGCCTTTATTCTCTATAGTAGATTAGACCAGATGTTATGTCTTCTCGGTGTTCATCTCGCTCGGAGGAGCGCTTGTTATGTCTTCTCGGTGTTCAGAAGACGCGATGTAGGTTGTTCAGGCGCTGGTTGAAAGAGTGGACGAAGATAACTACCGTTTGATCGTAAAAGGATGTATTTCGCGGTGCCAAGATGATGTTCGTTGATAAGCGTACGTTACGAAAGTGGAATATTTTAAAAGTGTTCGTTATTACCACAGACCATGTATTAAGTTTTGAATATGTATTCACAACACCAGACAAACTACAAGCATATTTCTATAAAAAAGATATGTGTAAGTAACTTGCAGAACGTACTTATCATACTCACGCAATGAAACTGCTTAAACACTAGAAAGATTTTCATGAAAATATGGAAGGTTTTTTAATACCAACATTACTTTTTAGATATATTATTAAACGGTTGTCCAAGGGTATCGTTTTTAAAAAAATACAATCGCTTACATCGACGGAAGTGTGATATTAAAATATGGGCGATGTACGCCCAGTAATATACTCGGTGTAAGGAAACAATTAGCAAGGTGAAATATAAATTACTGCGAATTTCATTCAATCGATTCATGTCAAGAAAAACGGGAGAAGACGGGAAACGTTTAATATTTTTAAAGATTTCTTGTAATATTAATAATTGTTTTCGTGATATTTCACAGTCTTACTTGGATATCGTATAGGATCGTTACAATAAAGATTTATCTATATATAAAGAAGGAGTGAAGAATGTTAATATTTTTTTAAATTATGCATAAAAATATATTAAATCAATTAAGATACCATTACACACAAAACCATGTATTTGACACACACATGCCTATACATATAATCTTTCTGTCAATGGCTGACAAATATGTCTAACGCTGTAAGGTTACATTTGAAAAGTTTATATTGTCAAAAACACTAAAAAGGTTACACTAGAAAAGCTTTTATTTTAAAAATCACTCAAAAGGTTACACTAGAAAACTTTTTATTGTCAAAAGCACTAAAAGGGTTACACTAGAAAAGTTTTTGTTGTCAAAAGCACTAAAAAGGTTACACTAGAAAACCTTTTTTTGTCAAAATTACTCAAAAGGTTACACTAGAAAAGGTTTTATTGTCAAAAGCACTAAAAAGATTACACTAGAAATGGTTTTGTTTTCAAAAGCACTAAAAGGTTACACTAGAAAAGTTTTTATTGTCAAAAGCACTAAAAAGGTTATACTATAAAAGTTTATATATGTCAAAATTACTAAAGGGATTACACTATAAAAGTTACACTTATTTATATAAACGATATAAAGAACATTGGCTTAAAAGGTGGAACTTTGTACGCTGACGATACTACTTTATTTTATTTTAATACTTATATTAGAATGGATGCCCAGCATGATTTAGATATACTAAATGCTTGGTTCAAGCATAACTTTTTAATTATAAATATAACCAAAACAAATTATATAATCCTCGCAACGAAAAATAGAAGGATACCCAAAAGTATAGCAATTAAAATAGATAATCAGGAAACAAAACTAACCAAGAAAAATACTTAGGCCTTACTATTGATAATAGATTTACATGGAAACCACATATTTATAAACTTAAATCTAAAATAAACTTTTTAGCAGAGGCATTATGAGGAATCGTAAGATGTCTTCCTTTAGAAGTACGACATACAATCTATAACTCTCTTTTCAAACTAAATATCGACTATTTTATCGAAAGGCACAAAATAAATTAATAAAAATCTTATTCAAATATGACTACTTAACTTCTTCGGTAAAACTGAATAAAGAAACTAAAATAATGAATATTGCTCAAAGATATAAATATAAGACATCCCTATTAATTCGTAAAATACTTAACAAAGATTCACACACAAATAACATTAACGAAAAAAAATTAAACTAAGCAATGCTAATGATATAAGCTTATATTTTCCGCGAACCATATGTGGCCAAAGTACTATTTTATTTCAAGGAGCCCAAATGTACAATAAATTACCCAAAGAATATCAAGTACGCAAAGTCACATGTAATATTAAAAAAAGCTTCATATTAAAAAATCATTATAAATAAATTATTTCATATTTAGTAAAAACTAAAAATAAATATATGTATTTTACACGTTTTGTCTCTTCCAATGTCATGATGCGGAAGGAGATGGCGAAACGGTTGAGGAGGGCGGATATGACCACTTCTACCGTTCGCAGGAGAAGGCCGGGAAGAAAGCAAGAGGCCCACCATCGCCGTCTGCCTCCTGAGTGGTGACCTTTGGATAACGGATGCCGGGTCCATTGCCCAACAAAGAGAGGTCCCAGGTGCTCCAGACAAGTCACCTTCGCAGTAAGTTTTTGGTCATTGACAGCGTTGGGTCTAAACGGGCACATCGCTGGCGGGGTTGCGAATGTCTGTCAGTCGCGTTCTCGTGACCCCGTCTCCGAGTGATGCAGGAGCACCGCTGGGTTTTAGCTGGTATGAGACCGGCATTATCTGGAGCGTCTTCCCGTGTATTCTAGGTCTCCACGAGGATTTTCCAGCGTTAAAAAAAAGTTTCAATATATTTATATATTATTATTAACGTCTACCCGCTGTTATAAATTGTTTCTTTACTTACCATTAAAATATATTGTAAATTACTGCATTCTCATGTAATTGAATTTATTCTTATGAGAAATAAAGATCTTAAACCTTGTCAAAAATATTTTAAGCGGTTACACTAGAAAACTTTATATTGTAATAGCACTAAACAATTCATATTGAAAAGTTACTAAGGTGGTTATGTTTACTTAAAATTACCAATATTGTATGTATCTTTTTTATATTTTTCTTTCATACGAAGTTTCTCCTGACTATAGAAAACAGAACAACAAAAGAAATATCGAAGTTGGTCCAGCCTTTGATATAAATAGATGATTGCAACGACTTTTTTAAGTTAAGTCTTTGGTAAACAGGTAGCAGCTAGAGTTATAATATTATATTTTTGACAATAGAACCTTAATAATTGAACTAAAGGTAGGCTTTGTAAGAATTCTTAGTTAATCATAAAAATTTCGTGCAATATTCACTCAGTTTTGTTAATAACATAATGGGGAACTAAGTGCGTGATAGTCAGTAAGTGGCTCTGTTGAATAGTCGTCACGAGATGCTTATATGTGCTCTGTTATTTATGGATCACGATCTCAAGGATGTTTGAAAGCTTATATTAACTGTTATCTTACTACACATGTATGTTCTTATATTTGGTCAAGTAAAGTGTAAGAGATTTTATATAAAGTTAATCCTATCAAAATCAATTCAAATCGAAACATTTATTCGCTGAATATGGTAAACATAGTCCTTATATTCTAATTATTTAAGTTTGCGAAATTACAGGTTTTAGTAAATGTAAGGAAAGGTATCTTTACATTATTAAACCAATAATTACAATTTTTATTACAATTAACCATAATTACATTATATCGAACCAATATATATATATATATAGATAAATATATGTGTTGGAGAAAAAGAGAGACCGGAGAACACAGCACAGGCACAGGGGCGTAGGGTTCTCCGCCGACATCGTTATTAATTGGATCCATTATTTAATTTCTTATTCTGTGGGCGTTCTTGGGTAATGTTGGTGCAATCAAAAAATCTTATTAATTAACTCGGATTATAATGTTCCCGATATGAATTTACACAAAAACAAACTCATTACACTAATAGATAGGAACGCGCCAGTTTCAATAGTCAACCACTCCGGCCGACCGCCACGCCAGCGTTCCACAGACTCTTGCACTCTGACATATATATATATATATATATATATATATAATATCAATAAACAGGTTTTTCAATTAAAATTACTACTATTCAATGATGTTATTAAAGTGAACTTATATATTACATTACCTCTTATTAAATATAGTAAATTATTATTACTTATTGCTAATTTCCCTTTAAATAGTCATCAACGGAGTAGAAAGTTATATTGATTAGAAAAGATTTGACAGAATTTTTAAATTTTAAACAATTTTTAAATTGTGAGGCATATTCCCTTATATCTTTTGGTAATTTATTAAAAATTTGAACAGCCATCACGCAACCACTTATATTAAAGAAAGAACTTTTATGATCGGGATATCGGAATCTGTCTTTACAACGTTCTCCCTTAAGCCTTTCGGAAACGTTTTCATTATTTTTCAAAAATAATGCTATTTCATATATATATATATATATATATATAAAGACGGCACAGTCAGAATATTTAATTTTTTAAAGTATTTTTTTAATTCCACATATCGCTTTTATACATTTCTTCTGTGCAACAAATACGCTATTAATATGATAAGAGTTACCCCAAAAGATAATGCCGTACCTAATTATGGATGCTGCCTTGGCATGATATGCTACTAATAATGATTGTTGGTCAACTTTTCTGGATAGCATCGTCGTCGTCGCTTCAACCGATAGACGTCCACTGCTGGACATAGGTCTCACGAAATGATGCCCACAAGACCCGATCTTGTGCCGCCTGGCTCCAGCGGCTACCGGCGATCCTCCTTATATCGTCGGTCCACCTTGTGGGGGGTCTTCCTACACTGCGTCGTCCAGTGCGGGGTCGCCATTCCAGCACTTTCCGACCCCAACGTCCATCGGTTCGTCGGACTATGTGCCCCGCCCATTGCCACTTCAGGTTCGCGATTCGTAGGGCTATGTCGGTGACTTTGGTTCTGCTACGGATTTCCTCATTTCTGATTTGATCGCGTAGAGAAACTCCGAGCATAGCCCTCTCCCTGCCCTCTGGATAGCATACGCAGTGGGAAAGAATGCTGACTTAATCTAGAACATACATGGTCTGTGTGAGATTTCCAGGTAATAAATTCATCTATTTGGAAGCCTAAAAATTTAGTTTCCCTTGTAATCTCAATTATTTTATCGAAGTAGCAAATATTAAGGTTATAATTCTTTCTACTCCCTATATTTTGAAATGTTATTACCTTACTTTTAGTAAAATTTATGCTGAGGCTATTATCAGCTAACCATACAACTATATCGGATACACTTCTATGTATGGCCTCTTGTTCTTCAATAGTTTTATTTATGTTTATTATCGTACAATTATCAAGTTTTGTATGTTAATTTTTTATGTCTTAATGTGCAATAAAGAATACGAAAAAATAAACGATGCTTACATAATTTAGTCAACAGCAGAACTAATACTTAATTTTCTCTCAGTTTTAACAAAATGGCAATGTTTTTATTGTAAATGGTCCTATCCTATGTTCTAAGTTGAAACAAATTCAACAAAATGAAAAAAATCATCAAAATAGATTGAATAGTTTTGGACCTTATCGCAGTCAAACACTGACACAAGGAAATTTTTATATATTGTGTGTAGATGAGGTGCAATCACGGTTATTTATATATGTATAATGTTACTTTCCTACCTAATTAATAAAGTTTAAATCTTGTAAAACCGCATGAGATTTATTTGAGTTCCGTTAAATTACTGCTCACTTTATATCTGTTAAACAAAATAAAAACGAAACATTCGAAATTGGTCGACAATATTAATGTATTTAATTAATTGAAAAAGCATACACTGGTTATTGACACGGAAACAACTCATTAAGCCATTATAAGTAAATTATTGAGTTTTTCTGTTATTTTATGTGCAAAATTTACATCGTTAAATGTGAAATGTTAAATTCAAAATGAAAGCTCGAGACTTAAGTGGAATTAACGAATGCTTATTAAAAGCCCACCTATGGAGAAGTCCATCAATCTCATGGCTCCAAAGGACTCCAGTAAAGAATTATGAGTCTCTATAAGTTGAATATATACTTACAAAGTGTTGTAAGATACAAATTAAAATTTTGAAATCTTCAAGTGCGTTTTACAATTTTTCTGTGGATACTGAATGAGGTCCATCTGAATAATATTAAGTATTGACAAATTAGTATTATTATAGAATTGATTTACAAAAATCTACACATACGTAATTTGATAAAAACAAATCACCTGTAATCGCTGTAAGAAAAATAGATACAGCTTCAGTTTATTTAGTGTACTTTGATTAATTCCACAGCCTCATGCCATATGAAACATTAATATGGGGATTTTCATACATACATATATAGCATCACGCCTCATTCTCATAGGGGTAGGCAGGACAACATCCTTCCACTTGCCACGATCCTTGCATATCTCCTTCGCTTCTTCCATTCTCATTAAACTTTTCATACAAGTTCGTCAGTTTAGAGTACTCTTGACCTGGCAATTATTTAAAATGTCCGGAATGTAGTCCAGGAACGTTCGCCTTGGTCTTCCTTTTCTAACTTTCGCATTCACTCTTGACTCATAAAGCCTTTTTGCCAGTTTCCTTTCATTCATTCTCTCTACATGCCCAAACCATCAAAGCATACCTTTCTCAATTTTATTCACTACGTCTTCTTTTTTACCACAACGTTCTCTTATCACACTATTTCTTACTCTGTCACTCAGTTTTAATCCACTCATGCTTCTCAACGCTCTCATCTCCACCGCATTTATTTTACTTATGTGATTCTTCTGCCATACCCAACTTTTACTACCATACATAAGTGTTGGCACCAACACTCCAGCATGCACAGCCAGTCTAGCCCTTTGAGACACCATCTGGCTATTCATAAAGCCGTGCAGGGCACCATTTACCATATTCCCTGCACTTACTCTCAGGTTATGGGGATTTTCAGCGACAGAAAAGAGGATTACAGTTGTCTTTTGGAGATTTTAGCTCCAGATTGAATTGTAATATATGTCGGAGAATAAGAGAGAAAGAAGCATAAATGATAAAGGCGTAGGGTTCTCCGCCGACATTGTCATTAACGGCATCAATAATTCAATTTCCATACTATGGGCGTTGGTGGGTAATGTTGGTGCAATCAAACACTTTATTAATTATAATTAACACATATTATAATGTTCAATCACTTAATGTTCCCGATATCATTTTACACAAACTCATTAATAATGATAGCTAGGACCGCGACAATTTCAATAGTCGACCTCTCTGGCGGACCGTCACCCGAGAATTATCGAGAGACGCGCGCTGGCTTGTCACTATAGACTCTAACCCACACCGACAGACAGATGACGTCCGCGTCACATTAAAAAAAAATCAAATTTCACTTTTACAAACAATATCTTTTATGGTATTTAAAACATTGTCAGAATTTTTTTTGTTTAACATAATGCAATCTATCAAAAGTAAATTTCAGAAAATTCCAACCTGAAAGGGCAGTGCGGGTATATTTTTTATTTGAAAACAATTTGCCTAAATTATTGAATATGCTACAAAAATAATATTCCACGCAGACAAAGTTGCGGGTTCAGCTAGTAAAGTGTATAAAAGCCGATCAGTTTAGATAATTCTGATTTTTTAACGCAAAAGTTGTCTGGAGGAAATCGCTTTTAAGACATCCTTTTTACATGTGTTTATTAGTAAGTTTTATGTTTTAATTTGTTATGCTGTATTTACATGTAAATTGAAAGGAAATAAAAGCTCGGCTCTGTAATTATTTAATATAATATTACAGATAATAGACTACCGAGAATAATTTATACATAACTATGTTTCGAAACATTCTTGTAGATAATTTTATTTTATGAATACAAGATACAAAAAGAAATAGATATATTTCGTATTAACTTGGTGATGTTCTTGCTTCAGGCGTGTGATTTTAAGCACACATAAACCTTTTTAGATATCCTTTAACCTACCTTTTGTATTTTGTATATCTTCGTTGTTTCTTAGCAAATGACACACAAAAAATTAACATTTAACAAATGCTCTATGCCTCTGTAATTACGAGTTATATTAAACTGAGATCATATTTAACTATTTCTAAATCTTTAAGAAAATAATAGTCACTACCTATCTGTATATAAAGACTTTGTGTTTCAAACTTGCTTCATTAGATTATTTAAAATAGATTCCTAAAAGGGCAATCTAGCGAAGATGATTTTACGCCACTTATTTACGAGATCTTACAAACAAATAGCGATTGATTTGAAATTTATTTAAGACGCTATTTAGAATTCGTATTTCCTCATATTTCCACGGTACCGGCATCTAATCGATTAACATCACGGGGAATATCTACTAAATAATTAAAAAATATAGCTTTCGAGTTATGCCAGTCTTACATTAATGTGCGATGTGCTCGCTACTATGTAGTGAGTTACTGCTGCAATTTAATGACTCCAAAGTGATTAGACGGTACCTTTCTACTCCTTATATTGCTTTATTACACACAAAAGTACGCATTAACAACGAAAATATCCCAAGTTAATAATGAACAGCTTCACATATACTATATTATTATCTTAAAATGTGGAAGCTCTACTACTCTGTGAAATGTGAAAGGAAGTGAGGAATTTTCGTTATTTTACTGTATACTAGCTGTACCCCGCTTAGTACCCTTTACCTTTTTTGTAAAATAAAAGTATTCGTTCCGTTTCAAAGACGTTTCAAAGACTACCATGAACAAACATACAGGCAGACAGACGGACAAAAATAATAAAAAATTGAGTGAAAAGATGTAAATTTGGAACTATCTGTTTTTTTAGATAGAGATCTCGTCTGACAGTAAGAAAGAATATATACTTACTTAAATATAAAGGTCACATAACCTCCACCCCTATCCTATGTAATTTTCTGCAACCTCGCCCTTCCACTGCTTAGTTAACAAAATGTTGAATAGCAAGGCATATATCTCCTAAATTATTGACGAGAGATTTTTAGAGCACAATCTCACCATGTTGTTTCACTGTGAGTTGTCAGGTTACACATATCCGAGAATACTTCAAAATGAAGATTTCCTCAACCCAGAATTATAGTTTGACTTACGTACGTAATGGATATTACCTTCTCATCGCCACAAAATGGGAATGTATAGATTTTTCATCAAAACAAAACACAGCAGACCCACGTCATTCTAAAGTGGGGCTCTAGCAGCAGCAGCACAAATCTGGTGTCCCAGACGAAGGCGAATGGAAACCTTCTACCACTCAATCTTCTCTGACGGACAGCAGGGGCATCAAGCGCTATCTCTTGCTAATTCTCAAGTATCTCCATTAACAAGACAATGTTCTCACAAAAAGAGACTAAGGAACTCCACCCTACTTCAGCGAATATTGCACATGTTCTTCTGGTCAATGTGAGGTCTGTCTCAATCAACTAAACCAGGGGGTAACGCAGAGATCTCCACCTTATTTTGGTTAGGAAATGCTTTTAAGCATAAATCCTGAACCGAAATGTTAAGAGTGTGTGAACTCGCGTTATCTAGTAAAACCTATTGGAAACCTGTTCATCCGTAAGTGAGCCACAAGAGGATCAACTTGCGTATTCCTTCTTAGCGCCCCGGATGAGTCTGAACGAGGATTCACGGAGGCGGGAGCAGATGCATAAATATGCGCCGCCTATTGTTCTGCTTGTTTCTTTTCTATGATGAGGTGATGAGGTTTTCTCAACATTTGCCTGAAATTGGAAAATTGGAGCTGTGTTTCACCCCCGTGCCTCGGAGAGCACGTTAAGCCGTCGGTCCTGCGCCCGTTCTCTCTCCGGTTGTATCAGATACCCGTCATATCGGTCTATGAGTGTGAAGGAATAGAGAGTGCACTTGATACTATGACTGCCAACCCGCAGTGGAGCAGCGTGGTGGGTCTATGCTCTAATTACCCTCTGTCGTATGAAAGAGGAGGCCTGTGCCAGCAGTGGGACTTTAATAGGCTGCTACTTACTTACTATTCGGCCTCCTTCTATCGCTCATGAACCTTTTTTAGACATATTACAGTCTCGCAGAAGAGGGCTAATCCAACTCAAAAACTCTCACTAGAAAAGACCTGGAATTTTGTTGACGTTGGTACCAAACTCGTGGAAGATAGTCTCATATCCATTGATCTCCTGCACCAGTCTATATGAAACCGGTGCATCTCCAAGCCCTAACCTGTCAACAATAAAAAAAGGTTCTTCGCCGAGCGCAAACATTGCAATATAAAAAATACGATCAATTTACAGAAGTGCTCTCCCATAAATACCAACAGCATCAATGTTTTGCTATTAGCATCAAACAGTATCCAATTTGATGCAGCACTCTGTCAAGATAAAGTTGATGACCACGGTTGTTATTTATTTGATTAGTAATTTATATAAGGTTAGTTACTGTTTTATTGACCGTATTAAATCAAGCCCCAATAAGGCAGCCATTCATGTTTATTTTTACGAAGTTTCTGCCTGGTATGCCCAATAAATTATCAACTTGGTCACTTTTATCACGGTACCATGGCAACATTTATCGGACGTTAATAGATGTATGGATTGACTCGTTGGATTATATGGGTTTTTTTAGGGTTGCTATAAAATTATTTTATAATGCAAACAGTGGTTCAATATTTCACTGCTGTATTTAAAAAAATGCTTGGTAATCTCACAAGATATGCATTGGGAGCTAATAAGTGAAACATTTGTCCAAAATTATAGTAGTTTTAACAACATTCCACACAAAATTCCTGTATTGCATTGTAGTTTTGAATTGAGTAATAAAATTAAATATTCTAATTTTATACAAATAGGTTAGTGATAATTTTTAGTAAATGCACTATTACAAAAACAGTATTTTTTACATTGTAACAGACGTATCCACTTTGTTCAATAAAATAAGGGCTCCTATGAAGGTTTACAAATATAACTAGGTTTTTAAAGGTCAAATAAACTTTCTTTTAAGTGGTTATACCTGTTAGTATAAGATTTTTTGATAAAAAGATAGTAGAATCATTCTCGTTCATAACTTAGTTTAAAGTTTATGTTTTAAATAAATTTACTGTTATTGTATTTTGAAAATTCATTAATATATATACTTAGACAAAATGAACTATCATTTAATTTCCTAATAATTTGTGTTTTTTAATTATAACTTCGTCTTTCGGTTAAGCAAATCTGTCATAATATCGATGTTTTTCCAAAACCAATTTTGAAGTATTTCTCCTATGTTTAACAAGAAATATACCCAGCAGTTGCATAAAAGTGCGTTGTTTATTATGTTTTTCCTGAAAATCAATTCCTTACTTTCTATAAAAGTGAGAGAATTTTAATGTAAAAAAATTGTTAACTAAAAGATCTGTCGTTATCAAAATTTTACTTTAATTTCTTTTTTGTTCCAAAGCTTTATTAAAGAGTTGTTGAAGTTTTGTTTTAAAAAAAAGTGTTGTTTAGTTGTATAAGATCTCTATAGAAATGAAATTTGAACGAATGAGTAAGAATATAAACGCAACTCACCTATTTCATGCCAGCCATGGGCTCCGCCATATTAACCTTGGCTGCTCATCCGAGCCACCTTTCACTTTACTCCCATTTCGCGGCCGGTTGTCATGCGACATATCATAGATAAACAAAAAAATGAGATGTAGCTGTGCTACGAACACAGCCATTTCTATTACGTGAATACGTCTCGTAACGGATAACATCTTCCTAATGGTGAGGCTTTGCCGTAATAAATTCCTTGATTCTTTAGCTAACCAGCGGTGTAATTGAATTTTGGATTGAGGTACAGCAACAAGATATATAGCAACAATGCCAGACTTTACTCCCTTTTTTTTTAAATTGCCTCCCTATGAATACTATTTTAAAAGACGTATTCATACATACATAAAATCACGCCTCATTCCCTTAGGGGTATGCAGAGACCACGTCCTTCCACTTCCCACGATCCTTGCATATCTCCTTCGCTTCTTTCATTCTCATTAAACCTTTCATACAAGTTCGTCTGTTTAGAGTACTCTTGACCTGGCCCTTATTTAAAATGTCCTGGATTTGGTCCAGGAACGTTCGCATTGGTCTTCCCTTTCCAACTTTCCCATTCACTCTATATTCATAAATCCTTTTTGTCTATTTTCATTCATTCGCTCGACTCATACCTTTCAAACCATCTATGCATACCTTTTTTTTTTATTTTAGTCACTACGTTATCATTTATGCCACAACGTTCAACGTATACTCGTAATTATAGACGTATTCATAATAGTAAAATGAGGCAATGTAAAAAGCACGCTTCACTTTAAAACTTATAGTATTGCCAACAATAATTTCGATATATATCTCGTTATTTGATTTTAAAGTTTTAATGTTATATCCACATTATCCTTCCTAATCACAACGCGGTCGTCTCGTTTCCTTTTATTGATTGACAAATGCTGATTTCGATTAAGTTCTCGCGACTCGACCCAGGCATTAGCTGTACATGGACTCTAAGTTATCCCCGTATAAAATATTTGTTTCATTTGCATCGATAGCCATCAATTAATGAGTTAAATAAATCCTTAGGGTTTGCCTAATGAAGCCTGTCTGTATCTCGTGCTTTTAAATTCATATTCTGTATATTCACTAAGTGTTTGTTTGACGATCTCGATGGCGTAACATTGCGAGTAAGTTCTTTTCTAGCAGAGATCCTGGAATCGATTCCAAATTTGCGATTTTTTATTTGGCTGAGCCTGGTGGCTTCAGCTGTGATTAGTTACCAGCAAAGACGTACTACCGAGCAAAAAATTTCCATTCCGATACGAATCTGTATAGGAGCTGCAAGAGGTAAATTACCTCTTACCAGCTTAGTGCGCTCCGTATTAGAATGTATCATCATATAACACGAGGTGAGATTACAATTATTACAGATACAAAACTTCGTAGCTATTTACTGGTATTTGATGTTACCTTTCATTCTGCCCGATCTGGACTTCTGACTCCGACTGTGGACATAGGATAGATTGTATCAAATCATTATGAATCATTCGCACAGACGAAATCAGGTATTATATCGACATCCTAAACGTATAAACAGTTAAGTATTAATGCCTAATTTTGTAAGACAGTGTTTTAAAGATATATCATTTATTACTGTGATATATTTTTAAGCGTCTTGTTCTAATAGCTGATGATTTTATAAATCGATGTCATGGATTTATCAATGGTGATATAATCATCGAAATTATTAAGGCATCCAAAGGAGGTCCTAGTTCTAAAGGAGGCGTCTAAAGAAAATTATTAAGACATCTAAAGAAGGTTTTAGTTCTAAAGGAGGCGTCTAAAGGAAATTATTAAGGCATCTAAAGGAGGTTCTAGTTCTAAAGGAGGCATCTAAAGGAGGAGACTTAAGTATTAACACCTAATTTTGTAAGACAGTGTTTCAAAGAAATATCATTTATTACTGTGATATATTTTTAAGCGTCTTGTTCTAATAGCTGATGATTTTATTTTTGATGATTTTATAAATCGATGTCCTGGATTTATCAATGGTCAAAATTATAAAGGCAATACGAAGGAGGCGTTGATATCTCCTATATCATTTGACGTAAAGCATATAACCATAAAACGGGAATACACACTTTGATTTTAGGTATAAATTATAAAACTTTAGATTATTAATAGACTAATAAAAAATACGTTAAGAAAAGTTTGATTTTGTGTCTGGTAAAATAGTTAATGGTTTTTAGTTAATATACGATGTTTTATTACTACACATGATTTTATATGCGCAGTTAATATCAAAAGCGAATTTTCTTTTCGATTTTGTAAATAATTAACCGAAAAATCATAAAATAAACCTTAGAAAAAACAAATTCTTTTTGTTGTTGAGTCGTGTGTATAGTATTTTAATCCCATAAATCTTCAAAACGGTAGCTTTCCTTTCAAATTTTCTCACTAAACTGGAAAGTTTAGAAATGCTTTGACGACTTTACGAATCATTAATTAGTATAGAATTTATTATCAAGTTGCAACACTAATAAGATGAATTAGAATATGGTTGTCGGCCTAGGGGGGGAATAAATCTCCTCGTAAGTTTTTATTAGGGCCCAAAAATCTCTGATCATGACGGACCATTCATGTGTAATTGGGTTCAGCGGCTTCACATAAAATATGAGTTCGTGGCTTGAGAACATTTTATAGAGAACATAAATACTTTATTATGTTTTTGTTCGAAGCCTTTCATACTGAACGAGATGGTATGTTCATCTTTAACTAGTCTTCAAATATAATACACATTATAGTCTTTTTATAACATTTATTATTAGCTTTTATGTATTTATGTAACGGAATCTTTAAACGTGATTTTGTCCTACTTTGAAGGACTCGATTTCGCTTACTTGTCAAAGGTGCATGACAATGTATGAACCAAAAAAAAAATTTGCATAAGAATTAAATAACTGACAAGAATACGATACATAGAATATAATATACGAAGAATTTAAATCGAGATGCAATCGTTAACATATTTATATATATTGAATTCGTACTTAGTGCCTATGTAATAAATAGACTGCTAAATTTGAAGTCAAGCTTGAAGCAAGTGTGATCCACCCCCGTGCCTCGGAGAGCACGTTAAGCCGTCGGTTCTGCGCCTGATCTCTCTCCGATCGTGTCGGATTCCCGTCACATCGGACTATGAGAGTGAAGGAATAGGCAGTGCACTTGTGTACTATGCCTGCCAATCCGCAGTGGAGCAGCGTGGTGGGTCTATGCTCTAAAAACCCTCTCTCCTATGAGTGAAGAGGTCTGTGCCCAGCAGTGGGACGTTAATGGGCTGCTACTTACTTATTTTACACAGGTTAAGTTTCACTTATTAACTTTAGCTATACCTGAAAAAACAAAGAAACGACATATATTATTAATTTGTCATTGTATTTATCTTAAATATATGTAATTATTGCCTTTCTCTTTATTTCCTAATAAGATAACTTTTGGTACGAAATTTTATGTTTAATGTTTTTTTATTTCTATATTAAGTACCTTATACTGAGTAATTCTACATTTATTTTAAGCGTCGTGTTCAATAAAGCATATTATCTATCTATATTTGCAGTGTACCAAAAAAATCACTTTGTTATTCATTTCAGAGTTTAGTTCGTAACGTCCACATGGAATTCGCTTTAGAGGATATCATAGGAAAGTTAAATATAAGTTATAACCATAGAGCTATAAAGACATCGACAAAGCATTCGTTACGTTATCGCGTTTAAAAATTACCGGACCAAGCAATGGCCCCAGGTTAATGTCATTTTAAAAGAAAAAATAAATAATCATTTATTTCGTTTGATCACACTTATCAATATAATTAAATTGTGTACAAATATTAGTAGAAAAGGAAAAGAAATAAAACTTTAAAAATATTCTACATTTAAGTCAACGACAACTTAACCTTTTTATTTTAAAAACTCCACAGCCCTCTTAAAAGTCACAAATAATTTAATTAAATTAATTTAAGGCCAAATAAGGATTTTACATTTGCTTATTCTACTACATGAATGGCAATATTATGATAGATGGGGAACAAGTGGAAGAGGTGAAAAAATTTGTATACTTGGCATCCAAATTTACAAAAGGTGGAACATGTGAAAGTGATATTGAAAGGAGAGTGAATTCAAGGAATATGGTAAATAGTGCTCTGTGCGCCTTTATGAATAGCCAGATGGTGTCTCAAAGGGCTAGACTAGCAGTGCATGCAGGAGTGTTGGTGCCAACACTTATGTATGGTAGTGAAAGTTGGGTATGGCAGAAGAATCAGATAAGTAAAATAATTGCGGTAGAGATAAGAGCGTTGAGAAGTATGAGTAGATTAAAACTGAGTGACAGAGTAAGAAATAGTGTGATAAGAGAACGTTGTGGTATAAAAGAAAATGTAATGACTTAAATTGAACATTAGAAAAGTTGGTACACTAACAAAGTTACATTAGAGAAGTTACTAGGAAGGTAATATTTCTGATGTTCTACATACTTTACGTTAATTTTTTTGTTTTAATACGAACCGATTTTATTTTACCGACTGATTTACAGATTACACCGACAATTTTTATGAGTTATGTATAGACTTTGACAAAACGGTAATCGCTGGAAATCTGTTTTTGGTCGAACTGGCACAACTGACTAGACAAAGTAATATAATTTGTAATTTCTTTCTGCCTAATATATAAGTTGTCATACTATAATTTATTGATCATGATTTTTCAACTTTATTTAAATGTCGGAGAATAAGATAGAAAGGAGCCTAAAACATAGGAGCGTAGGGTTCACCACCGACATCGTCATTAATGGCATCCATAATTTCCATACTGTGGACTTTGGTGGGTAATGTTGATGCAATCAAACATTTTATTAATTAACTCAGATTATAATGTTCAATCAGATAATGTTTTGCGATATCGATTTATAAAAACTCATTAATAATAATAGCTAGGAACGCGACAGTTTCAAATGTTGACTGCACCGACGGGCCGTCACCCGAGAACTGGGGAGACGCTCGCCGGAATGTCATTTATTGACTCTGCCCCACGCCGATAGACAGATGGCGCCAGCGTTTCAGAGACTATTGCTCTCCAACACAGTGTTCCACAGACTATTGCACCCGGTCGTGTCGGATTCCCGTCACATCGGACTATGAAAGTGAAGGAATTGAGAGTACACTTGTTGTGTACTATGCCTGCCAATCCGCAGTGGAGCAGCGTGGTGGGTCTATGCTCTAAAAACCCTCGCTCCTTGGAGTGAGGAGGCCTGTGCCCAGCAGTGGGACGTTAATGGGCTGCTACTTATATATAAAAAATTGCGAATTCATATAATTTTAATTTACCTGCTTACCATGTAAAAACTTGACCGCTCTACCATTCATATATCTATGGTAGCAACGCCTCTGTAGTTACATAAAGCATAACTACAATTTAGGACAAAGGCGAAGGTGCGAGACACAGAAGCAGGTAATATTGCCATTCAAAATTTTCCGAGCGAGTTCCACTTGAGCTGAGACTCATTTGACCATAAAATTACATTGTCTTCCCGACATTGTCGGGTGGCAATGAACTGCACTTTGACATAAAATCGCTTTGGACGATATAAATCTATTTCATTGCCTTAATAAAGGGTGATTGAGGTATTCGATAGGGGAGCCATCATTTTCTACGCCTATCTTTATACTTGCTGTCGTTAACGTGTTTATGTTTAGCGAGAACATTAAAATGGACGCACTTATGCTTGCGGCTTATCAAACTGCGCTTTTTTGTTTAATTATTCATCGACGTGATATATGTATAGGTGCTCACTAAAATTTTATATGCGTACACACAATGCTTGTTAATATACCATTGGGTAACTTAACAGACAATTATTAACAGCCTTAAAATTACATAAAATACATTTTAACAGACATAGGTTTTCTCTATAAACTATTACGTATATATAACTAAGATTCCCAAACTAGTTCACAACTCAATTTAATAGTAAGGACTGTAGAAATTTCTCGTATAATCATTAAAAAGATATCCTTGGAGTTTGTGCAAAGAGATGAAAGCTTCCAATATATTTATATTAACAAAAATATCACAAAATAAATACAATAGTCACATTTTTTATTGCTTAAATAAAATAAATTTTACGTTTAAAAAAAGAAAATGTAAAATTGTTATAAATTATAGAAGGATACATAAATTAACAATTTATTGTATATATCTATAATAATTTGCCAGAAGAAGAGCGATAGATATTTAACTTAACTTTAAAAAACAAATAGAAGAATGATACTTTAAATTGAAATATTATTTAGATAATGTAATAATACGGAAGTGAAGGCAGTTCCTGTATTTTAAATAAAATAGAAACTAGAGAGAGGGATACATATGAAATATATACAATAATTTAATAATAGGGTACAAAAACGCGGTCTTATCTTTTGATTCTCATGAATTTTGCTATTTAAATTTTTACCTTTTCTCTGCGAAGAACGATTTAAAATCTAAAGGTCTACAAGTTTAAACTTTTAAATTTTAAAATGTTATTTAATTTCATCGCCAATCGAACATTGGAAATAATGTGAGGTAAAACTGTATTTGATGTTTCAAAAGAGCTGTAAAGGCTTTTTAAAAATTGGCTTTTAATTATGTGAATGCCCAATTGGTCTAGTGGTTATCATGTTCAACTACAGACATGAGGTCCGGGGTTCGAGTCCCGGCTCGGGCTAATTCGAAATCGATATTGAGTTTTCTATTAAGATTTTCTCAATATTTGCCCGAAGTTGGGAAAAATTTGACGGTGTGACCCACCCCAGCACCTCGGAGAGCACGTTAAGCCGTCTGTCCTGCGCCTGATAGTGATGGAATAGAAAGTACACTTGTGTACTATGCCTGTATATCCGCAGTGTAGCAGCGTGGTGGGTCTATGTTCTAAAAACCCTCTATCATATGAGTGTAGAGGCCTGTGCCTAGTAGTGGGACGTTAATGGGCTGCTGCTTACTTACTTTTTTAATGTGAATGTTTTCTAACAAAAGTCTAAATTGACTGCTACTTTAGGAAACTTAGGAAATTATATTATTTAGTCTAATTCCGATCTGTGTTTCACTATAATTTTTCGTATTACATAAGTCACAGTTAATAACCCTGTCTATAACACAAAAGTCTTGTGATATGATTTCGATTTCGATTTCGTTCTATGTCAATCCAGTGAAACTTCATTGTTTTGACTTCCTTTGACCATGACCAATAATTAGAATGCGACCATTAGTACATAGCTAATGGTTAATAATTTTATTCTCAACCTTTTTTAATATTATCTTCCATATACTAATTGAGCAAGAGAGAGAATACACTTCAATGTGTTGTGTACATACAAGACGATACAAAAACCATATACAATACATTAATATAAGTAAACTAGCAATATCTGCCAGGCAACCTTAGAGTTTGTATGGTTAAGGGGTAAATGGTGTCCAAATAAGAATTAAACTTATTCCTTATTATAATAAATTAACACAATCAAATAGTTTTTTTTTATTGCAGACAGATTAGCGCTTGACTGTGATCTCACCTGATGGTAAGTGATGATACAGTCTAAGATGGAAGTGCGCTAATCTGTTAAGAAGCGATATACCCCTTACGGTTTATACACAGCATCGTACCGGAACACAAATCTCTTTGTTTAGGCGGTACGTTTTTGCTGGTAGGGTGGTAATCAGCCACGGCCGAAGCCTCCCACCAGTCCAGACTCAGACAAATTAGAAAATACAATTTCCTAAATTCGTCCTACCGGGGATCGAACCCGGTACCTCCGCTAGCAAAGCGAATACTCGCACCACTGCGCCAGCGAGGCCGTCAAAATGCAGCCTTAATTCTCTTTTAAAGTCCATACATTTAAAAGAGAAACATGGTTATTTTTGCGTTTATTGTATAATATAAATACGAACGTGCTTTACCTTTTATAGTAGAAATAAAATAACTCGAAAAGAGTAGGATATGAATTAGTTATATGAAATTGTTTCATATTTATATGTTTTGGTAAGATATAAAGAATTTTTCTGCGTTTTTGTGGCAACCAATGTTGGACGATATGTTCAATATTCTTTAGAGTATTTACCTACCATTGTGTTTTTTTAATTGTTAACATTTTAGCGCTATACTGTGGTTTCACCTGATGATGCAGTCTAAGATGGAAGCGTGCTAACTCTGTTATCGTTTCTACACAGCATTGTACATTAAAGCAATTTTTATGTTTCACAACACGTTTTTGTTGCTATAGTGGTAACTAGCCACGGCCAAAGGCTGTGCCACCAGACCTGACCCAGACTAACTAGAGGAAAGAATTTCCTATTTTTGCCCAGCTGAGGATAGAACCCAGGAGCTAAACGAGTATTAGAACCATAGTCGCAATACAGTAAATAGGTTTCGCTGCTCCGTAAAACAAATAAATTTAGATATTACAATTAAAAATTTTGTGATCTATAGATTATAAACAAACAATTGTTTGCGTTATGATATAAGCTTATGATCTAGCCTTTCATAGATTAACCAGCTGATCCCACGACTTCGTCTGCGTGGAATGTTTTTGGGTAGCATTTTCATTAATATAGGCAAATTGTTTTACAAAATTACAAATATACATACGTATAAATAATTCATTAAGATATTTGCTGTGTATTACTGCAAAGAGCTTATAGTACCTTTTTAGGCTCTAGGTTATCAGTGTATAGTTTGATAATGTCAAAAATTTTAATTTTTTTAGTTAACACCCCCGCAACCCTCCTTGCGGGTGGAATTTCGTTAAATCCGTTCTTAGCTGACTCGGCAATAGGAATATGCCTTCCAAATTTCAAGTCTCTAGGCTTCATGGTTCCAGAGATACCTGATACCTAGATAGATAGTTCAAGGACTATACTTATTTTACATTTATAGACTCATTCTGTTCTTGAGCTCTTCTTTAAAAATACTATTACACTATATTGAACACGGTACTTTCACTAACTCAAAACATTTAGTTCTTTTAAGTATTCTCTTTATTTTGGTGACATTCCAAAGTTTAGTAGCTTCAGTATTCACGTGATTGCAAATGCTTTGTTGATGTGCTTTGCCAATTATCGCGATGCAGTTATTCACGAGCTCTATATTGAGGTCCTTGTGAAGATCGCCATTTTTTTTCAGAACAAGCCGCGATGGAACCCCAAATTTAGATTTTAAGACGTTCTTTAATACCATCATCAGACCTACATAAGAATTAGTGTGTGGAAAAAAATATATTTGACGATTCAAAAGTGTTGTTATATGCCTACTGGACGACGAAGAGACGACAGCTTTTTTAACAGACTTCAAAAAAGAAGAGGTTGTCGATTTGTCTGTATTTTTTTTAATGTTTGTTACATCATGACTTTAGACTGGGTGACTGGGAAAAAAGGCGGTGTTTCCGATGCTGATGATATGCACGAGTCATCAAAATCACATAAGTCTTAAATTTGCATTAAGTATGTACACGACAAATGGACGAATAACTCAGTATCACGCAAACCGATTTCGATGATTCTTATTTTATTGGAAAGGATACACTTCAAGGGTTGTTTAGTGATAGTTTGGTTAGGTTTTGGTTATGGGATCCATAACAAAGTAACGGAACTCTTCAATTCTTAGGAGTAAATTAATGATACTCTGCCAAATCTTTTATAGATATTTGAGTCACTTACCGTAATATCGGTAAGGTCAAGTAATTGCCGTAGTCAAATATCAATGGAACTCCTCAACGGCTTACAGTAAGGGTGCGATTTGTTCCAGAATATCCAATTGTCTGTAACCAAAGTGCAATGAGCTTACGTTTGTTGTTGCATTGCAATATTTACTTAAACTTTATTACAAGTGAAACAGAGGTAATAGTATATGTAACTACATTATATTATCGTAATAACTTTTCATTACGATTTACTTAGCAGAACTCTAAAAAAGAATACGCAATTATTTTTTACTTTTTAAGACATATTAATTTGTTGGGAACAGTTTCTTTTGAAGGTGGATTTTTTTTTTGTTTTTATTTATTTATTAAAAAAGAAATTTAATTCGTAATGGGATATCTTAAATGCAAAAGGGGTACTGAAATCCTTTGTCTTCTTTATATACATATACTTATACGTAGTTAAGTCGCAAAATCGTGAACGAGGAGTTTCAAACGAGACTTGCATTCATACTAAAATTTTCACACATTTAAACAGGCACATTAGCCGATTTGAAATTTGACGCTAACAAACGCTAACGAGGTGAAAATAATTATGTAAACGATACATTAAAAACTTCCTTCGCATATCCCTTTTGTGTTCCGCGCGTTTGTCAATCAGGACCAGTTGCTCACATTTTGTGGTTGATATAATAACCCTCTCGTTAGCTTTAACAAAGAACTGGGAGATATGTAAATTCGTGAAAGGCTGTAGCACAAAAAATCCAGCCTTACATTAACAACAGGTGTGCAGGTTCTAATAGTGGAGTACGTACTGTAATTATAGTCAGTGTATCATATTAAAGCTACTTTTTTTTTATTTAACTTTTACCTACCGAAACTTTCGATTTTTATGGATGGAAAGTGATATTTTTTACATGAACTAGTAACCTGTCCCGTCTTCATATGGATAGTAAAGCATTTTATGTTTGAATGTTCTGTCTATAGTAAGATTGCAGTCTAGACTATATGGATTAAATTTAAATGTTTCAAATATTTTTACGTACTTTATTATGTACGTACTTATCTTATAGAAAACATTGATATTATGTGTTATTACGCCCTGCATCTTATTTTTCGAGCGCGATTGCTATTTCTGTTATAACTCCTAAAATTTTAATCTAAATTATATAGATTAATATATCAATATAAATCACAAGAAATCATTAAAGTCACTAAGTTATTTAAATTGATGAGGGTTGATACTGCAGCCGTCTTTATAACATTCTAATTACCGCATCGTACGTCACCATTTTTGAAGGATATTAAATTGATGTAGTTACTTATCCTTAAGACATAGATATATATTATTGTAGACTTTTTGTAGATCTATTAATGGAAAATTATCCTACCCTTTATAATATTCTTATATCTGTAAGGAATTAGACAGCATTATTGATTACAACTCTCAGGTGGCTTGAAATTTAATTCGAATATTTATCGTTATATATAAAACAATTTTATCAAAATCTTCACAAATTATATACCTAAGCCTTACTTAAGAATCATCCCATCTATTGGTGAACACTGCTGTTGAGTTTATCGAGAACAGACAGACAAACGTAGCGAAGGACTTTGTATTATAAGATGCAAGAAACTTGTTAACAGATGTCTTGACGAATGTCATTATCATTTTCTTGTTAAAAAAAAAAAATGTGTACTTAACCGGTCACTTTCGATTTTTGAGATAGATAACTTGTCCTTTTTAACGTAACCTGTAGTTATGTTGTTATTACGGACCTTATTAATGAATATAAATGTTTTTTTGATCGTATATTATCCGCTACCATGTCTTTCATGCGATTTTATCGATAATATTCATGTAACTAGCTGTGACCAGCTGTGTCAGCTGCATATTTCTTGACCCCGTGGGAATGTAACAAAATCGGTTTTTTGAGGGATAGATTCGCTGTTGGACTAAATTTTTAGTTAGGCTATATTTTTTTAAAGAAATCACGTCAAGTTTGTCAGTCAGTGACACACCGGTACTGGTACGTATAACATAACAACCCGCAGTGGTGCTGCTTGGTACTTCTATGCCCTAAAACCTTTTCTCCTATGAGTGCAATTTTTTTGCTTGGCGTCGTGGTATAAACGAAGATGTCGTGACTAAAATTGAGAAAGGTATGCTTAGATAGTTTGGGCACGTAGAGAGAATGAACGAAAGAAGGCTGACAAAAAGGATTTATGCGTCAAGAGTGAATGGATAAGTCGGAAGGGGAAGACCAAGACGAACGCTTCTCGACCAAAACCAGGATATTTTAAATATGAGCCAGGTCAAGAGTACCGACGAACCTGTATGAAAGGTTTAATGAGAACGAAAGAAGCGAAGGAGATGTGCAAGTATCGTGGCAAGTGGAAGGACGTGGTCTCTGCCTACCTCCATGGGAACGAGGCGTGATGCTATGTATGTATGTATGTCTTTGCTGCCAGGGTAGTTATTGGTCACTGACAGTCTCCCAACAATCTAGAAAGATTGCAACAATGCAATTTCGTATATTGTCCATGCTGTTAATCGAACTCCTCAACGGCTTACAGTAAGGGTGCGGTTTGTTACAAAATATATAATCAAATGGCAATAAGCTTACGTTTGTTGCTGCAATGCAATATTTACATGTGTGTGTGTGGTAGCCGAGTGTGTGGGGGGGCGGGGACTGTATAAGTGATGTCCTCGATTACCATATAAAAAACTGGTGATAATGGGGTGGCTGTATAACCGACCTGTGACATAAAAGATTGCGGGTTCCATCCCGGGTATGGCGGTACCAAAATTTCACTTTGTAAAATTGTTTCATTTAAACGGTGCTGTCTCATATGAGCAACACGTTTTAGGGGTGCCCATTCAGACAAATGTTTTAGTTTCATTCAGATTCACTAAAGATCACAAAATAAAAATTTTAACAAAAAAAAAACCGCCTTCAATAGTTATAGGTGAGCGGCGCCGGAGCTGCCAAGTGGACACGCAGGACACACCTACCTTGGCTAACGCCGACTCCCAATATAAGAATACGAAAAACTCTAAACATGAATAAGAGCATATTATTATATTCATAAGAGATGGCTTATAAGGCGGTTTTTTTTTTGTTAAAATTTTTATTTATATTCCACACTAGTTACCTAGTTATACTTGAATTTAAGAATATTCTGATTGGTCTAATCCTAGTAAATATTATATTATTGTACGCATTTTAAACAAAACATAAATATCAACATTCTTTATCACAAGCTTCTGAAATGCGCGGCGTGGGCGCAGTCTCTATTTTAGATTTATATGGCTCGTACTATTATAGGGATTTCCATTAATCACAGTTCGTGGTACATTACATCAAAAGTTATTAATACCTTGTTAATAAATTGAGGAAACATTGTATCAAATATAAAAGATTCACTTAATAATGAGTCCGTTTATTTGACTGTCTATACAAAAAGTCTGTTTGCCATTTCGAATAAAAAGCTTTTGATTTTGCGCATATGAATTTTGTATATAAAAACTGTCTTTTAATTTATTGCGAATAATCTCTGTAACGTTTGGACTTTGATTTTGAAGTTATAAGTAGTATATTATGCTTTAAAACCAATTTAACTTAAGCCTCACTGATTCATAACTATCTAGAAAGCAGTTTATGAGTCCACAATCCTTTCGTTAATAATTTAATATTATATTTTAGTTTTACTAACTACATTTTACTATAAGTTATCATCAGTCCCATTTTGCATGTTTCGTAAATAAAGTCCTTTATTACATTTAAATTTTTCATTACTAGTAAAGTGAAATACACAATTTTGCAGGGTGTCATTTATTAATAATAATAATGATGATATTAAATTTCTTTATTTTAGCAACATCCGCTCAACAGATGTTAGTACATACAATACTTACGACTATGTTGGTAAAACTAAGGTAAATAATAATACATTTATAATGATGTTCTAAAACTATGATAATGTCGCTAAAACCTATAGTCTTCCCGCTTTCTCTTTCGGTCCAAACTGCACCTTGAGGAACTGGTGGCAAAGTGGTGAGTCCACCCTTCCAGCTAATATTCTCAAGATGCTGTTTCCGCTGGAACGTGACCTAGACATCAACAACGCCAATCTTTTCCTTTGCAAGGCAAAGAAATCATCCGTCATTGCCTCTGCAAACATGATTAATGTCGAGCAGAATCTCGGCAGGCCGAACAACGTTTGGAATGCTTTTTTGTACTGCACCCTAAATAAGTCCAGTATCTTCTGGGTGTAATTGGTGCAAAGACTCCCAGTGTCCAGAGTCTCCCAGAAGGTTTGGCAACGCGTTTTAAAATGCGTAGATTAGTAAGATTAGCAGTTATTTATACAGATACCATCTATCTATCTGACGGGATTACTGCTGAGCAGGCCATTGACATACAGGTTGAAGAGCTTGGGCGAGTTTAATCCTCCATGTCTCACCCCAATTTGAAACCCAGATGGTTCAGAGAATTGCTTTCCCCACTTTTACTGTTCACGGGTTAACTCGTCACTGTAATCTTTCCTGATGATACACTCTAAGATGGAAGCGCGCTATCCTGGCAATAGGTGACCTACCTCGCATGGTACCTAGACAGCAAGCGGCATGTTTTTGCTGGTAAGGCGGAAAATAGCCATGATCGAAACTTCCTCCTGCTCCAGAAATATGCTTTTGTTGTTATTTTCAATTTACATGAGTCGAGTTGAAATACAGAATATTTTCATGTTAATAGTTAGTAGCCCATTAACATCCCACTGTTAGGCACAGGCCTTCTTGCTCTTACGCTGCTCCACTGCGGATTTGTAGGCATGGTACACCGGTATTCTCTATTCCTTCACTCTCATAGTCTGACATGACATCTGACATGACTGGAGAGATCAGGCGCTGGACCGACGGCTTAACGTGTTCTCGGATGCACGGGGGTAGAGCAACGCCAATTTTTCAAGTTTGGACAAATATTGAGAAGATCTTAATAGAAAATTAAATATCCAGGACCTTATTTCTATACCCTAACATGCTGACCACTAAACCAATGAAGCAGTCAATTCATCTTAGAATGTACCCGTAAATACGTTTAAAATATCCCAAATATTAGTTTAACTGTACCATTACAAAAAACTAGGAACATCACTATAGTACTCGTCCGACGGAAAACGAAAGAGTTATACCTTATTACCTTTTTATTGCCTTATTACAACAAGAAGTTCCCTAAACAACCTTATTAGATTACATCGATATCGTGCGACTTTCATCCGAGTCGCGTAGGCTTAGGCGTATTTATTAAGAAAGCTCTCAGATTTCAAAGTAAAGCGCTCTTGTTACTTTGTAGTTTTTGCCACGCAACTATTTTATGTGTATTTAATAAAATATAATTAGGTATTGATACGTGTTATCCGCTATCTACATTGTTTATTACTAATAAGTGTTTAGCTTGACTTTTGGAATACTCTATTGCAGATTAAATTCATACAGACTGCTTTAAGTAGTGTGTTAGGTGCCTTTATAATTTTAAGTTGTTTTTCAATAGCATCATAAAAAAATGATGGAAAAACCCTACTTGAATAAAGAACTCTCTGTTGTAATACAGGTCGGTATTTAATGACGGTTCAATATGTATTTCGAATTCGAAAACTTTTGATACATTAATAACAATATTAACAGTTTTAACTAAGTGTTTGTGTCACATATAAAAAAGAACTAAAAATAATATTGTTAAAATTTCTAGTAGTACATAAAATTAAATTTTTTTTTAAGATATCTCTATACGCTTCTATGACAAGGTTCTATAGATGAGACTTATTGAATTAAAAAAAAATCTTAATGATGGCCAATTGAAAAGAAAATCTGTAACTAGAGGGATTACTGAAACTATAAAAAAGCATGGAAAGAGGCTAGCTGCAATTAAAATTAAGTAATATAAATATAATGTTGATAAAACGACTTTGACAAAAAGTATACCCAATTGAGTTTGTTGTAGCTTCTTCTCAGAAATAAGTAAGTAGTAGCCCATTAACGTCCCAGTGCTGAGCACACGCCTCCTCGCTCCTAGGAGCGAGGGTTTTTAAAGCATAGACCCACCACGCTGCTCCAGTGCGGAGCGGCAGGCATAGTACACAAGTGCACTCTCTATTCCTTCACTCTCATAGTCCGATGTGACGGGAATCCGACACGACCGGAGATCAGGTGAAGGACCGACGGCTCCAAGGCACGGGGGTTGATCACACAGCCAACTTCCCAACTTCGGGCAAATATTGAGAAAATCGTAATAGAAAACTCAATATTGATATTTGAATTGGCCCGGCCCGGGACTCGAATCCAGGACCTCATGTCTGTAGTCGAACATACTAACCATTAGACCTATTGGTCTGACTGCCTCATTAGGCAGTCTGAAGGAATTCACATAACCTTAGATTTTAAGTAGGTATTTAATTTCGTTAAAAATCGGTATATTACAAATTTAACATGAGAAAACTAGCTGACCCAGGGAACTTCGTATTTTTATAAAAATACTACGTGGGAAAAGGAGGTTGAATATTACCTTCTGACGTATTCTCAAACCTAACAAATATACAAAAATAGTCATAATAATCGATAGAACCGTTCGTGGAGGATACGGTCACAAACACTGTAACAAGATATTTATTAGGTTTAATAACATATTTAAACTGTATTAATGGTAGCATATATATATTATTGATATTTCGTTTCGTCTATACTGTTTAAATAAGATATAGTTACCGATAGAAAAGTGTTGTAAAAACCTATCTGCATAAAGAATTGTTATTTGATTTGAATATACCCAACCAGTTTATAACATTAGCAAAGGAAACATCAGAATATAAATCCATTGGCCTTAAAATATTAGACATGTCGCTGATTACCGAGCATTGTGTAGCGGATTGCGTACACCGGTAGCCTGCGAGTGAGCTTTATTCCTTGGATGATAGTAATATAAGCCGATTGCGTCCATGAAAGCTCTGCGGGGGTTGGTGGCACAACGAAAGCTATAATACTGTATCTATATTTATAAAATGAGGCCCTATTACTTGTGTTAGGGCATCACGCGTGTTCAGTTGGACCGATTTCGCTTATTCTTTTTTGTTGTAGAGGATATAGTCAAGAGAAGGAAAATAATAAGAAAGTTGCGTATTACATCAGAGATTTTTAGAAGGAAGCTTTCTTGCGGAAATGTATCTTTAAATCTGTATATATATTAATGAATGGAAAGGGGAGAATGAAAGGAAATGCGAATGTTGTGACGGATATGTGGAAGGCTATCCTATTATGGACATGTCATGAGAAGGGAGGATAGCCGTGTGTGCAAGAGGGCCCTAAATATGATGATCAAAAAACTGTGGATGAACTGTGTGAAAAAGAATATGTGTGTAAGGGGTGTGAATAAGGAAATTACAACGGATAGAGTGAAGTGGCAAAAGAAAACATGCTGTGCCGACCCCACCTAGTGAGATAAGGGCAAGAAAATCACGAATACACACACCAGCATATTTAGCGGAACACAAAAAACAGTCCATAATTGAAAAAATATGGTTTTATTTTAAAGTCTACTTATTACACTTCAGTTGTTATTTTAAGTTTTATTACTTTTGAATAAAATGAGATTACAATAAGAACAGATATTACATACATTTTTGAACTGAAAAATGGTGGCTATTTGTAAAAATGGTACCTTTTTGAGTTACATACGGTGGTGGATCAATAATGGTTTGGTCGGGCATTTGTTTGGTAGCTCGCACAGACTTGGTAGTGATGGACAGAGGGAGTCTGACTGCAGACCGCTATTTAAGGTAAGTTTTAGAAGAAAATGTCGTACCGTTTGCCCCATATAGCGGTGACGGTTTTGTTTTTATGCAGGATAATACTCGGCCGCATACCGCTCGGGTAACTCGGGTAGTAAGTAGATTTTAAAATAAAAGCATACTATTAAAATTCTGAACTTTTTTTTGTATGCCGCTAAATATGCCGGTACGTTTATTAAAGACCCAAAAATATTAATCCATATTTCCATTGGTCACTGGCATGACAACTGATTGATTAGGCCCATTTTTGTTAACCTCCGTTTTGGTGTATTTGTTAAAGTCGGGAGAAGATTCTTATTAATAAAATAAGAAAGTTACGTGGAACATCAGGAATTAAAAGAAAACTTAACCACTATACTAACATTTCTAATGGAACCTTCTTAGTTATTTGTACAATATAATCTTTTTAAATGTAACCTTATGGCGTTTGACATAATTGTCAGTGATTGTCAAATGCGCGCTGCAGATAAATAATACACATATTATTATATGCATTACTAAATATATGATAAAAAAAATCGCTGCGGCAGTCGCTAAATATTTATAACATTTCGCCTGTTCCTTGGAATAATAGAATAGCCTTTTCACACAATAGGTTTCACATAATCAGTAGGCTGTAGCCACGTAAATACTATTTGTTTTCTTTATGTCTTACTTTCCTGTATATTTTTAGTCTTAGAGATAAAACTCAAGAACGGTTTATCTGTTCTTGATATTATATTAAGCAAATATATTAAGATTATCACATTACATACATATATCCATCACTCATCACAAGATATTCCAAACCGACTCATTTGGCCTCAAATTTAATCCTTAACTACCTTTTGCAATACCGAGACTTGCCCATGTACCCCATTGCTAAGGACAGATATCCCCATGTTTCATGTTTTCGGGAATTACGCAAATAAGTAAGTAAGTACCTTGTAAGTATATACATACATACATACATAGCATCACGCCTCATTCCCATAAGGGTAGGCAGAGACAACCTTCTTTTACTTGCCACGATCTTTGCAAATCTCCTTCGCTTCTTTCGTTCGTCGGTTTAGAGTACTCTTGACTTAGCCCTTATTTAAAATGTCCTGGATTTGGTCCAAGAACGGTCACCTTGGTCTTCCCCTTCCAATTCACTCTTGACTCATAAATCCCTTTGTCAGTCTCCTTTAATTCATTCTCTCTACATGCCCAAACCATCTAAGCATACCTTTCTCAATTTTAGTAACTACGTCTTCTTTTATACTACAACGTGCTCTTATCACACTATTTCTTACTCTGTCACTCAGTTTTAATCCACTCATACTTCTCAAAGCGCTCATCTCTACCGCATTTATTTTACTAATGTGATTCTTCTGCCATATTCAACTTTCACTACCATACATAAGTGTTGGCCCCAACACTCCAGCATGCACAGCCAGTCTGGCCCTTTGAGACACCATCTGGCCATTCATAAAGGCGTGCAGAGCACCATTTACCATATTCCATGCATTCACTCTCCCTTCAATATCAATTTCACATGTTATACCTTTTGTAAATTTAGATCCCAAGTATAAAAATTCTTTCACCTCTTCAACTTGTTCACCATCTATCAAAATATTGCCATTCATCACAGAATTATCTCTTTCAAAAAGCATAACTTTCGTTTAGTTTACATTCCCTTTCATTCCTTTCCCTTTCAAAGCTTCATTCATAATATTTAGCATCTCCTGTAGCTCATTAGCGGATGAAGCAAGTATTACTTGATCATCAGCGTAGAGTAAACATTTGATGAATAATTCATTCATTCTTAACCCATAAATACTTTCTTTTAAATCTGTCAAACAGATTTCCATGAATAGGTTGAACAGCCATGGTGACGCAACACATACTTGTCCAACACCTCTTTCGACAGGAAACCACTTCGTGTACGCCCCGTTTATTCTGACACAAGCACTAGAACCTTCATAGACTTCAATGCTTGAATCAGACTGCCGCTCATCCCATACGTAGATAACGTTGACCACGGCTCATTCTTCACCCGTCGATCATAGGATCATAGGCATATACTATTGTTAAAAGTACATCCGCGGGGATCACCTGCTGTGCTATAAAATTTTTCCATTATTACTGGACGCTGTACCTCTTTTATCTTCGATATGTTTGATTTATAACTTTAGTAGCAATTACACTACTTGTGCTTACTTGAATGTGTAAGGCTTTCGCGTTATTTTATGGTCTAAGACTTGATATGTTGCACTATATTTTTAGCATAAAATATCACGGCTTATACAATCCTCTTCAGATACATCTTTAGTCATACTTGCTTTTATTTTTATTGCTCTTTATTATGTTTTATAAAGTGAAACTTATTATAATTTTTTCGTACGAATATTGCATGTCGTATCGGCAGAGCAGACGTCACATGTTTAATTTGAATGGTGGTTTGATGAAATAACACAATGTTTTTCAAGACTAAATTTTAACTATTCTAAATAAATATTGTAGACCATACAAAAGTGAAGTATTTAATTTTTAACGCCTTTTTCTATTTATCTTTCAATTTTCAATTCAATCAAATTGCCTACATCAATGAAATTCTGTTCATAAAATTGTTATATGTTTGTACATGGCATTACAGAATTCCATTTAACAATTGCAATTATTAAAAAAATAAGAATTTAAAATAAAAATATTGCAAACAAATTAATATGCTCTACAAAGTAATAAAAGGTGTATTCTTTTTGTGTTCTCCAGAAAGTAAAAAATAATGAAAAATATTGGACCACCTACAAATCTCTCAAATTATTACGATAATATAATGTAGTCACAATTACTATTATATTTGGAGCCGACTTGGAACTGTCTGTGCTATGGATATAGCTGCTTGTTATATTATACGTGAATACGTCTCGTAAAAAGTAATTCTTTCTATATAAAATATATGTTTACTTAGAGTAATAAATTTTTTGATCCTTTACCTATTTAGTGGTCTAATAAAATTTCGGATGGCGGTGATAGATATTTAGCTAAACCACGAAACGGTATCCACAGATTTAGTTATCATTCGTTGTTTTTTTTTAATTGCCTCCCTATGGATGCGATTTTAAACACTTATTCACGTCAAAATGTATGTTTTCTTCAGGTATAATACATGTTTATAACCCATCTACGTTATATGTGTTTAAAATATGATATATAGGTATGCTTATGCAACATTCGACCTTTGTCTAACAATTGGCGAAGGGTGCAGTGTGCGGTCCCAGCGACGACTGACGAGCAACGATTGATGGATGATTACGTCTTCATCCCGCGACTAACCTGCTCCTGGGGCTTGTACTGAATCTAAGCACTTTTGATACTTTTAAAAGATATTTTGATAATAATAGGTTAAATTGTTATAACAGCCATCAGCGTAAATTTTGATGAGAAAACCTCTTGAAGCGCGCTGTTTACATTATTTGTGGGTGTAACATTCCTATCACCATTCCAGCACCTTCTGCGCGAACTTCCATAGGTTCGTCGGATTATGTGCCTCAATTCGTAGGGCTACGTCGGTGACATTGGTTCTACTACGGATCTCCTCATTTCTGATTTGATCGCGTAGAGAAACTCCGAGCATAGCCCTCTCCATCGCACGCTGAGCGACTCTTAGCTTTCGTATAAGGCCCATAGTCAGCGACCACGTTTCCGTTCCGTAGGCAAGCACTGGCAACACGCACTCGTCGATGACTTTGGTCTTCACGCGCTGAGGGGTATTGGACAAAAATATCTTCCGGAGTTTCCCGAACGCTACCCAACCAAGTTGGATTCGGCGGTTGACCTCTTTCTCGAAATTAGACCTACCTAGCCGGACTATGTGGCCCAGGTATATGAACTCGTCAACAATATGTAGCCTGATAACCTATAGTGGAGCAGCGTGATGGGTCCATGATGTAACAACCCTTGTTCTTATGACTAATGAGGCCGTTGCCCAGCAATAGGACGTCCATAGGCTGCTATTTACTTTCCTTCCCAATTATATAAGACTTTGTAAATGTCGTAATTGAATGACAAAAGAAGTGCGTGCGTACAAAGTATACATGTCATAAGTAAAACTCTTTTGTTAGATATTCGCACCCTTACAGTAAGACTTTGAGAAGTTCCATTGATCATCATATTTGACCATACCGTCGTTATGATAGGTGACTCAAATATCTTGATAGCCTATAAAATTTTCTGCCGAGTATCGTTAATTTTCCCCTAAGAATTGAAGAGTTCCGTTACTTTGTCATGGATTGCATAATGGAAATATAACCAAAGTATCATCATACAACCCTTGAAGTATATCCTTTACAATAAATCGGTTAGCGTGATCTTGAGTTAATCGTCCATTTGTTGCGCACATGCTTATTGCAAATTTATGTACTTATACGGTTTTCTCATGGATGCCATCATCAGAACTAAAAAGAGAAACATCGAGATCCATTTACCCAGTCGGAAGATATAAGGTAACAAACATAAAAAAAAAGCGTTAAACATCTTTCGTGACGCTAATCACACGTTTAGTCCGTACAAATTTTACCCTAAAGAAGTTTCACTTCAAAAATAGTGGAATCTATACACACCAATTTCTATAGAAGCCTTTAATAAACCAGCAAAGCATAATACCTTACACCTGATCTTAAGCTAATCCCGTCGCCCATAAACATTTGCAGCAAGAGTAAAACTACTAATGCTTCTCTGGTTAGAAGCTCTCTCTATTCTTTTCTTTCCTTGGCCTCAGCATCCCTTCCTTCCTCACATCAAAATAAAGTGTCTACTTGACGCTGTTATGCTGTGACTAGATCTGGTCTATATTAATTTCATGGTGTTGATGGCGTCTAATTTTAATTTATGCTGAAATTATCATTATATATAAGCCAAAGTGCTATTTTGCTTATATATCAATCTGCTGGTCTTCCAATTTCTCGTAAGTATTTTTTGAAGGAATCATGCTCACCAGTCATGAAGCTCACCAGTCATGCTGTTTAATTATCAGGGATATGTTTTACTTTACTTTAATGCATTGTCAGTTATGTAAATTAAATAGAGAATTAAACTATAGCAGTGATACGAGGGTCGATTTAACTCGAAGGATCGTTACAAAATGTATAATAGAAATTTGCATACATCGTAAAATATGCTTCAAAGTATCAAGATTAATCATAATAAAACACGACCTACTACTACCTGTGTCATTCACCGTGTTGTTACAGGTCGCTTCGTTCGACACAAAAAAAAACTTCTTTCAAATGTAAATTGGCCTAAACCGACAAAGCAAATTGTCACAAATAAACACTGATATATATCGTTTTTTGTGAAAGTCGACAAAAACCAGGCGCATCGGTAAAGGGTCAGACCGAACCAATCAATCTAAGATAAAAATTTCTTTTATTGATTTTTTGTAACGTGTTCTATATATATTTTTTTTTAATAAACTCAACTCGAGTTCAAACTTTGACTACGTGGGAATTTGAACAAGATGTTTCTCGAAATTAATTGGTTAATGACAAAACTGAAATCAGCTGTTTAAACAGATTTTTAATTGGTCCATTAATTGAAACACATTGATAGAATAACTTTCATTTATAGACAGGGGTATGAAAGAAAAATTAGACTGGGAAACCCTCATTATATTTTAGTAGCTGTAGCATGCGGTGTCACGTGCGTAGTTTGCAAAAAAATTGAAGATCTCGTGATTACAGTTTGTTCGCGTTAAGAATGCAGTGAGTCATTATTCTAGCCCCGTCCCCTAACCAATCAAATCTGACTCTCTGCATTCTTAACGTGAAAACACTGTAGTGGATGAGTTAGTTTAATAGTATTAAACGAACTTTGGGTGGTATTTTTAATTGTGTTTTTATACATATACGAAATAGATAGATCAGTTTATTACTAGCTCTTGAAATAAGCTTGCAAGTAGCAGCCCGGTGGGTCTATGCTTTTGAAACCATCTTTCCTATGAGTGAGGAGGTCTGTGCCCAGCAATGGGATGTTAATCGGCTGCTACTTTACTTGAATTAAAATTTTTGCTAGTGTTTATATCGTGATTTATAAAAGGCTTCCAAATAATTTATTCCTTACGAGTATGTAGTTGTTTTTTAAAAGACATTTTTTAAGTTAATCAAGTTTAGGTGGCACTTATATTTTTTTCTGAAAATATATTCAGTTAATGAATCAATATTTGGAATAACCATTTAAACGTTAAGAGCAATCATCGACTACAAGTTTTAAAAAAATGTGTATGAACTTGAGAAGATGTATAAAACAGTATTTTTTTGACGATTCTTTGAACTTAAAAGGGTAAATAAAATGTTATTATAAACGCTTGATTTTATTACTCATATATAAAGGGAGAGTGTTAGCTAATAGTAGGAATTGAAAAATAAGTGTATACGCATATTAAACTATCTCATTACATTTTTAACGATATGTTAATTATATGATAAAAAATAAAATTTATTTGTAGTTATAAGTTAACAGCTTTTCCCTAAATGTTTATAAAATTGTATACGGTAGTAATATTAAACAAACATTTTATTAAATTATTGTCAGTCTGTACGAACAATTATAAACGTATTTTAATTATTTGGGTTCCATAAAGCATATTATCTATCGATCCATGTTTGTTTTTCTTTTTTTCACAAGAAATTCATTGGCAGATAGTGGATGTTATTAGGAGTAATTAAAGCTATTTTTGATTTAAAAACCGTCCAGGACTCAGCGAGTAACACCACGGGTCACAGCCAGTTTATTATATAAACGTTCTGTTATAAGCTGCGCGAGGATATCTGTGTAATTATTATAACTTCTTACATTGCATATTAAAACAGGTGGATAATACTCATATATTAATAAGGCTAAGAGATAGGACAAAAAAGGACAAGGTTACATCGATTGATTATGAATTCACCTGATTCTAAGACAGAACAAAAAGACAAAAGTTTGATAATACGTTACTCAAATATTGATTTAACCCCATCAGCGACGGAAGCAGGTGTCCAGAGCACGCGCCTCCCAGTCACAATCAATGAGCGTTTCCTAGCTATGAAATTAAATGATAATCACCATTTTTTCATATTTGGATAAGGAGTATAATAAGTGCATTTTAACTAAAAAGTATGGTATCGCCAACCTTTTTTATCTCATGACACATGTCGTGCGTACAAAGTACACATGTCAGAAGTGAAACTTCTTTGGCAAACTAATTTTTAAGTATTGTTTATATTTATACAAATCTTAACTTTATATTACGGAGACTTGAAGGGGAAATGGAAGATATGTTAGGATTTCAATGAATTTAATTGTCATTAAAATATTAAGTGTAGAAAATTAATAAAAATATTTTATTGAAATGTCAAACGGCAAATTGTGAGTTTTTGAATTTTTGAAATTTTAGTTTTATGGAAATTAATACATTAAATCTACCTAACCTTAAAACAAATTAGTATAAAAAACGCTGTACATCTTCGTGCCTAAAGTGGTTTCACTTTTTTTTTTTATATAAGCAATTACATTTAATACAGGAATAGGTTTTTCTATGGTTAAATTAACGCTTACTTTAGAAATGCTTGCTTACTAGACGGGTTGAAGGGCAGTTGCCTCCTTTTGCGAATTACTGAATCATATAATGTCATTGAAAAAAGACATCGGAGAGTATGAAGTAGAATGCCATCGACACTCCCCCGCTCTGATGGAGGAAGCCGGGATGCAGGGTGAATAGATTTGTCACGTGCATCTCCTTCACCATTCATGAACCATTGAAGCAAGTTTTTATGCGGGGTGCCAGAGTGTATTGCGCAGACGAACCTCTGTTTCTCCACCTAATGATGTCTAAGGTACCTCTGGGTTTTAGTAACTATTCTGACTTGTCATTGATACCATCACTATCAACTCAGGATAAGTATATACTTCAAAAAGTAATTCTTGTAATGTAGACAATATTACAGCTAATACATATATTTGACATATCAAGTTAAGATGAACGTAAAGGTTGTTAACATCTGATTTGGCATCGTCATTACTCATTTTAACGGTTTTAACTGAGAGGGTTGAACGTCATGCTTCACTCCGATGTTACGGATAGATACTAGATTCAAAGACTTTTTTTATTTTACACGAAACGAGCTTTTCAAGGCAGATGTGTTAGGATTATAATTTAACCGTATCAAAACATTAGGTGCACTGATGCTATCTCAGTTCAGAGTGTTATATTAATAAGAGTTAATTTGTATACATTTTATTAATGTATTTATAATGACGTTCATTGGAAGTAAAAAAAAAATTAAGGGCAAATCCTAGATAAGGTAAGCAACCCATTAACAGCGCACTGTTAAGCCCCTAATAGGAGAGAAGGTTTTTCGAGCATAGAACCATCACGCTGTTGGGTTGTCAGGCTACACATATCCCTGAATACTACGAGGAAATGTAGGTTTCCTCACGATGTTTTTCTTCACCCTTCAAAAGAACAATGATGGATTGAAAAGAACAATCAAGCAAGTACGCTAGTATAAGGATCGATTGATATCGTAAATGCTGGTTGTATAAATTTGCAAAATAATTTATTAAAAACAGTATATGTAATATATTTGTAGTTTATGACACTTGATGTTAATGCAGCTTGAATATGAATTTTAAAAAATGTAAGTAGCAGTCCGTTAAGCGCCTCACTCCTAGGAGAGAGGGTTCTTAGAACATGGACCCACCATGCTCCTCAGGAAATGGCAGGCATAGTACACAAGTGCCCTCTCTACTCCTTCACTCTCACACTTCGATGTGACAGGAATCCGACACGATCGGAGAGAGATCAGACGCAGGACCGACAGCTTAACGTGCTCTCCCAGGCACGGGGTTGGAGCACACCGCCAATTTCCCAACTTCGCGCAAATATTGAGAAAAAACTCAATATTGATTTTTGAATTGGCCCGAACCGGGACTCGAACCCAGGACCTCATGTCTAGTCGAACATGCGAACCACTAGACCAATGAGGTAGTTTAATCCTAAAGACTTTACTTCATAATATAAATCATTGAAATCTAATTATTAAATTGACATTAACACTATGTTTTATATAAATTAAGAGAAAAAGCAGCCCGTTAACGTCCCACAGCTGGGCATAGGCCTCACTCACATGAGAGAGGATTTTAGAAGTATATATCCATAACGCTGCTCCACCACGGAAAGCCTCATAATACTCCGAAGTCTGGGACATGCAGGGTGCCTCATATTTACCTTTACCAAAAAGTACGAGAATGCGTACTTTCTACTACAAGTTGACATAAATTTATTACAACTTGAACAAGTAAAAAGGTTGATTGAATATTTGAATAATATATTTATAGGGAGAATTTAACTAATAGCAGGATTTTAAACCCTAAAGTTCTAAAGGACACAGGCCTTGTCACTCATAGGATAGGTGGCTTTTATAAAATGAACCCGATACCAACAAACCCATAATTGCTTGCGTGATATGCAGGTTACTTCGTGATTTTTGATCCTGATCCGCACAACTTTGCATCGCAAATAAAAAAATGCAAGACCGTTGCCAATATACACACAAAATTTCATTAAAAGCCGTTTCGAAGGAGTTCATTAACAATCATTGTGACATCAGATTTTTGTATATGAGTATGTAATGTATTTACGCACCTCGACTCGTATCAACCCTTATCTCAAACTCCTGCTTTAAACCCAATTCTAATAACCCAAATGAAATATATAGCAATTTCTTTTTCAAAATTACTAAAATATTTAACTCAATATTTAAAAGTAAATCGATCATTCTTACTGACACAATGGCATTCAGTGAATGGGCCACGGCTGATTTGCATAAAAGTAGGCACAAGTTGTATGAATTGTATGCTGAGCGTCAGTACAACACTAGTGTGGAGTTCAGAGATTATGTGAGATCATTTTCCAAGGATTTTAAAAAGAAATGTGTTATTGCTAAATCGCAACACATAAAATATAAGATACAAAACAGTAGTAATGTAATTAAAACAACTTGGAAAATAATTAATAATGAAACAGGAAAAGCAACTCCGCGTTTTAATGAATTTAATTTAGAGTTAGAGAATAAAAAAATATCGTCAGACTCAGAGGTTGCTAATACTTTTGAAGAGTTTTTTACAAATATTCCTGTCTCAACTACTAAATCGCTGAACTCATCACCTTCCATTGCACTCTCTTGGCTAGCTGATAGCATGCCCCAATGTCATGGTATCTTTAAATTCAGTCATGTCGATGCCTCTGATGTTATTAAGTCATTTAATTTAATCAATAACAAAAAAACTAACGATTTGTGGGGTCTATCGGTTAACCTTGTAAAATCATTAATTGACATTGTTGCACCTGACATGGCGGAAATTTTTAATAATTGTGTTGATTGTGGTGTATTTCCTGACTTAATGAAGTACAGCAAAATAATACCGATGTTTAAGTCAGGCAGTACTTCTAACCCTAGTAACTTTAGGCCAATATCGGTTCAACAAACCTTTAGTAAAATATTTGA